>WNWK01018706.1:0-39344 GCA_009830355.1 Cherax destructor | reverse complement strand
AACAGTCACCTGTGATCTTGATTACTGGCAACAGTCACCTGTGATCTTTATAACTATCAACAGTCACCTGTGATCTTGATAACTATCAACAGTCACCTGTGACCTTGATAACTATCAACAGTCACCTGTGATCTTGCTAACTATTAACAGTTACCTGTGATCTTGATAACTATCTACAGTCACCTGTGATCTTAATAACTATGAACAGTCACCGGTGATCTTTATAACTTTCAACAGTCTCCTGTGACCTTGATAACTGTCTACAGTCACCTGTGATCTTGATACCTATCAACAGTCACCTCTGCTCTTGATAACTTTCAACAGTCATCTGTGAACTTGATAACTTTCAATAGTCACCTGTGATCTTGATAACTATCAACAGTCACCTATGATTTTGATAACTATCAACAGTCTCCTGTGATCTTGATAACTATCACAGTCCCCTGTGATCTTGATAACTATCAACAGTCACCTGTGATATTAATAACTATCAACAGTCACATTTGATCTTAATAACTTTCAACAGTCTCCTGTGACCTTGATAAGTATCAACAGTCACCTGTGAACTTGATAACTATCAACAGGCACCTGTGACCTTAATAACTATAAACAGTCACCTGTGATCTTGATAACTGTGAACTTCATAACTTGATAACTGTGAACTTCATAACTTTCAACAGTCACCTGTGATGCTGATAACTATCAACAGTCTCCTGTGATCTTGATAACTATTAACAGTCACCTGTGAGCTTGATAACTATCAACAGTCACCTGTGATCTTGATAACTATCAACAGTCACCTGTGATCTTGATAACTATCAACAGTCACCTGTGATCTTGATAACTATCAACAGTCACCTGTGATCTTGATAACTATCAACAGTCACCTGTGATCTTGGTAACTTTCAACAGTCTCCTGTGATCTTGATAACTAGCAACAGTCAGCTCTGATGTTCCACCTTTACCTTTGATATACCTTTGAAGAGTTTCGAGAGTTTATCTACTCTCTGAGCCTGGCCATGGGCCAGGTTCGTCTGGTGCTTGCCTGGTCAACCAGGCTGTTGCTGCTGGAGGCCCGGTGCCCCACATATCCATCACAGCTTGGTTGATCTGGCACCTGGTGAAGATACTTGTCCAGTTTCCTCTTGAATGCTTCTACACTGGTTCCAGCCGTGTTTCGGATATCTTCTGGTAAGATGTTGAATCCCAGACTATTCAGATGACTTTGAACCATCGGTGTACACTGCGATTGCATGGGAATGAGAACGGAAGTGGTCTAGAAAAAAAAGAGCGAGAAGCCGCCGTAGGTAGTTGGGCTTTCGCGCAAGGTAGAACTTCCCAAGTGGGTAGGGGAAAGGGAGATGTCACATGAATGTATAAAGGTGGTAGCTGAAAGGAAGACAAGAGTGAATGTAGATGAAGAGAAAAGGGACGAAGTAAACAGGGGCGGCAGACAAATCCTATACATGGAAGGATTGCGAGGTCATGGGAGTGAACATAATAGCGAATTCAATGGGCATCACGACGATCGGACAAGGATGGAATGTTTGCTTCTACATAGAGGCTTTCAACCGGGAAAGAACGAAATGCACCAAGGCATAAACGCAATCCCTGGTGATGTATGGGATTAAGGCTAGAAAGAGTAGCAGGGGAGGCCGCCGAATATATCTGGTCACCATAATCGAGTTTCAATAAAATTAGGGCTGAATGCAGGTGTAGGAGAGTACTACGATCAGCCCCCATGAAAGATGTTCTAGGGTTTTAAGGAGGTTCAGCCGGCTATGACAAGTTGTGTTCAGAGAGGTAATGTGAGGTTTCCAAGACAATCGACGGTCAAACAGGAGGCCGAGAAACCTGACTGTATCACGTTCTGGGATACGTGAGCCGTATAGGTACAATGGATGATCAGAGACCACTGAACGTCTAGTAAATGTAATTTGATGAGTTTTGCTACTAGAAAATTTAAACCCGTGAGTGGTGACCCAATCGGAAACGCGGTTCATGGCATGCTGAAAAGAAACTGCAATGAGGTGACAGTCAGCACCCGCACAAGCTATAGCAAAGTCATCCACATATAGCGATGACCAAATATTGGATGGGAGAACAGATGCCAGATTTTTTATAGCAAGGAGAAAGAGTGTTGTGCTCAGAACACATCTCTGAGGGACACCTTCAGCTTGGCCAAACTCCGGGGAAAGCTCATTACTAACTCGGACACGGAAATGTCTTTCAGTTAAGAAGGCCTTAAGGAAAAATGGTAGATTGCCTCGGAGGCCTAAGGAGTGGGCCTGGGCCAAGATATTATACCTCAAAGTTGTGTCATAAGCCTTCTCAAGATCAAAAAAGATGGCGATAACCGAATGGTTATTAACAAAGGCATTACGAATATACATATCCAAGCGCAGTAAGGGGTCAATGGCAGAACGGCCCTTACGAAAGCCATATTGACTAGTGGAGAGACTACTGTGCGTCTTTAAATACCACATCAAACGTCTATTAAGTAGACGTTCCATCACCTTGCAAACTGCTCTGGTAAGAGCGATGGGACGGTAGTGGGAGGCATCATGTCCCGTAGTACCCGGTTTGCGAAAATGAAGAATAGCAGACTTCTACAGCTGGGGTATAACTCCTTGCGACCATATAAGATTAAAGAGTCGTAAGAGGACAGCAAGAGCAGACTGATGTAAATGCTGTAGCATACGAATATGTATGCCGTCTGGCCCAGCTGTCGATGATCGGCAAGAGGAGAGTGTTGTCTCCAGTTCTTGAAGGGTAAAAGGCACATTATAAGATTCTTCTCTAAGAGAAGAAAAATCTAAGGGCTTTAACTCGCTGGCAGACTTAGAAGAAAGGAACGAGGGGCATAGATAGAGCCCCTGAGAAATGCTGACCAGATGATTACCAAGTTCAGTGGCAATGGCAAGAGGGTGTGCTACATTGACACTGGCAACCCGAAGAACAGGAGCCGGGTCGGGGGAGAAATTACCACTCAATTTCCGCACTTTCTTCCAGACTGCACTCATCGAGGAAGCCGAAGTGACGGTGGAAACGTGATCCCGCCAGCAAGTGCGTTTAGCGTCGCGTATGAGACGGAGAGCAATTGCTCTCCTCTGTTTAAAATCAAGGAGCCTCTCTGTGGTTCTGTTATAATGGTACCTGCCCCACGCAGTGCGTTTCAAATGTACTGCCTGAGCACAAACAGGGGACCACCAAGGCACACACTTCTGAGAATGTTTGGGGGATATAATGTGAAGCTGCGGTTAAGGCGGAGGACGAAAAGAGATGTAAAACCTCATCAATGGAGGACGAGGAAGGAGCCTCATGAAAGGCAGTACGATGTGTGTAAAGGTCCCATTTCGCTCAGTCAAATTGCCAGTGTGGGTTACGAGGAGGTGGAGAATACGAAGGGGACAAGAGGATGATTGGAAAATGATCGCTGTCATATAAGTCCTGGAGAACAGACCAGGTGAAGTCAAGGACGGTTGAGGAAGAGCAGATGGAGAGATCGATGCAAGAGAAAGAATGAGTTCGAGGATCAAAATGGGTGGGAGTACCCGTATTTAAAACATAGAGGGGGAGAGAAGCAAGAAATGCCTCCAACTGAACGCCACGGGAGTCACAGTGTGACCCCCCCCCCCCCAAAGAAAATGGTGTGCGTTAAAATTGCCAAGTAACAGATGGGGTGGCGGCAAGGAAGAAACCAGAAAATCAACATCTGGGATAGACAATGCCCGAGAAGGGGAGAGATATAAATAACAGAGTGTATACCACTTATTCAAGTGGATACGGGCTGCGGTGTAATGTAGAGAAGAATGAACATAGAGCTGATGTTATGGAATACCAGTGCATATAAGAAGAGCACTTTCGTTAAAGGTTCCATCGGAAAAAGGATCCGATGAATATAACAAATCATAGCCCGAAAAGGGACGGATGACAGCGGATTGTAATTTGGGTTCTTGCAAACAAACCCCAACAGGAGAAAACTGGGAGAGCAACACCTGAAGCTCACTCCGGTTACCCCTAAGGCCTTGGATATTCCACTGTAAATAAGCCATGATTTATGAAGAGAAAGATTATTATTATAATCAAATAGAAGCGCTAAACCATGAAGAGAAAGATACATGTCGAAGTTAGCGGTATTTATGGACTAGGGTTAGAAAAGTCTACGTGAGGAGGCAGCGGAAGACCTGTAATCAAAGAAGGAGTGGGACACTGTGAAGGAAGGAGGGGGTGTAGACGGAGAAGAGAGGGGAGGAGGAACTGGAGGTGGAGCAGTGTCCATCAACGGTCCAGTTTCTGCAATAAATCCTGTGATAACTTCCATCGTTTCGGAAGACAAAGACGCAGGATGTGGAACCACATTAGAGATGGAAGGGGGAGGAGGGTGAGCAACAATCTGGGAGACTATAGACTGTACTAAAGTAGAGGGCGAGGAGATGGAAGAGGAGACTGTCGAAGAGGCTTGGGAGAGGACAGGAGTAGAAGCGACCTGGAGGGAGGGCAGTAAAGGAAGAAACTTGGGAGGGGACAGGGGATGAACTTCCACACACGTTACAGAACTAGTCGGAGGTGAAGAACACAGCAATGGGGCTTTTTTGCTAAACTCATGAGAAGAAGAGGGGCGGTGAGAATTAGGTGTTGGACGAGGGCGTGTAGGCACAGAACTGTGCGAGTGAGTAGAGGGGTATGGGATGCCGAGGTAGGGACCTCAGAGCCAAGAACAGCAAAAGAATTCGAGACAAGGGTGACTGAGGATGGGGCAACCACAGAAAAAGATGTGGGAGTTGGGACCCCAGAAGTGGGGCAACGTTTAGCAATGCGAGAATAGGAAATACGAGAAAGTCTCCCTTGAAGGCGTAGATGAGAGACAGCCATAGCATATGAGAAGCCTTCCGCCTCTTTGAGACAACGGATTTCCCGCTCATTTAGGTAAACCTGACAATGGCGAGAGTACGATGGATGCGCCTCATGACAGTTAAGGCAAGAGGGAGGTAGATTACAAGGACTGGCATGGTCGTCAGCACCACAGACTGGGCATTCAGCCATGGACCTGCAATATTTCGCTGGATGTAGGGGTCACCTTTCGAACTTGTAAATAGTGACCTGCAATGTAGACCGAGGGTGGAAGTTCACGGCAGTCAAATGTTAAACGAGCTGTATTGCAAGGATAATGTCTTCACTTATGGGCAGGGAGGACAAAAGTGTCAACTTTGAGGATAGAGAGGTCTTGGAGCTAAAGCTGCTCCAGAATGTCATCACCACATGTCTGGAAATTCTGTTGGACAATGGTGTGGGGTAAAATGACAGTACCACTACAAGAATTGAGAGAAGGATGTTTGTCAATAGTGATAGGAATAGTATCTATGGTCGTAAGGAGAGAAAGATCGCGAGCTTGGCCAGCATTCTGGACCGTGATGATGTGAGTGCCACTCTTGAGAGCATGAAATGAGATATCTTTACCTACATGGCGTAGGAGAGCTTTACCAATACTATGATCAGAAAGATAGGTAGTTGGAGTAGTAGGTCTTAGAGTAAAAAACTTTGTCCATTGAGTAGTGTGAAACAAAGTGTTTAAGGGGAGTGTGTGATGAGCTGGTCGTTTCTGAGATGAATGAGAAGGAAGTATCGAATCGTCATGTAAGGGTCTAGGTCGTTTGGATGTGGGACTGGAGGTGGTCCGACGTGTGACGGGCGAGCAATCCAAAAATTGCCGCACAGTAGAGGGAGAAGCCGGAATCAAGGTCAGAGAAGAGCGAAGGTCAGACGTGTCAAAAAGGCCGGTCGGAACCCCGGTACCTGAAGCAGGTGACGAACCAGCACCAGCAAGAGGTACAGGGGTATTGGAGGTGTCCAAAGAGTTGTCCATTAACGAGGCAGGGTCAGAACTGGGTGCGGTATCAGGAAGGGGCCCGGGGGTAGTAGGTTCACGGATTGGGTCGTCCATGGTTAGGTTACTCATTCCTTTTTGTTTTTAATAAAAAAAAAATAAAGAAGAAAATAAAAAGAAAAAAAAAGAATAAAAAAAGAAGGGAACGTGGAGGAATAGCTCCTAGGAGGAATGAAAGGGGTGTAAATCCCCCTCCGCGCCCAAGAGGACCTCAACACCGCAAGTAGTGCAGATGCTGCATGGAACCTGTGCCATACCCTACCCTTCATGCCAGTAAACCAGCAATCCGGGAGAGAAACCTCAAATCCACCGAGCCACTTTGGCGAACAAAAGAGATGGCGGCCGGATACCCACCACAAAGCATACCTTCTTTGGCCACCACCCTCGGAATCCGAAAGGTGGCCTCCAGAGATACACCCGTCGCCTGAAAGATACCCAAAGCCACCCCCCAGGAGACCGGAGAGGGATCGGGACATGCCCAGGCGATCCAGATTCCATGGCAAACTACACCACCGCCAAGAACCTCAATGGAATGGGATGGCCCACGGTACCCTTCCCCCTACCTAGGATCCAGAATGCATGTAGAGAGAAACTCACAGGGTAAAAATGGGAAGGGAATAAGGGAGGGATGAAGAGGAGGAGGAGGATGAGGAAAGGGAGAAAGGAGGATGGGGAAGATGGGAAAGGGAAGGGGAGGATTGGGGGGAAATTAGGTTCAGTCTGATTATTATTATTATTATAATCAAATAGAAGCGCTAAACCACAGGGGTCATACAGCGCTGCAGGTTATTGCAGGATGCAGGGAGAATGGGTTTTAAGAGGGAGATGGATGATTAGTAGGGTATGGAGTGTAGCAGGACAGTGGATAGTGCAGGGATAGAGGGTAGCTAGAGATCGAGGTAGAAGGGACTGAGGGAGGTGCTAGAGGTATAATCTTCAGAGTTTGTGTAGTAAGTCAGTTTCTGTCAAAAAGTCAACGAGAGAGTCAGGATTAAAGGTGGGTCCATCTGCAAGAAGGGAAGGTAAATAAAGGGCCGCAGAGCGAAGACGTCATTGGAGGTAAATTCTGCGTGCTCCTTGATAGAGGGGGCAGTCCAACAGAATATGTCGAACAGACACTGGAACCTGATAATGCTCACAGAGAGGGGCAGGGAGCTTCTCCATGAGATACCCGTGAGTAAGACGAGTGTGGCCGATGCGAAGATGGGAGAGTGTTGTCTCCCAACCCCGACATTGGTGACAAGAAGAAGGCCAGAAACCTATAATCGGTTTAATAGAATGAAGTTTGTTATTTAGCAGGTCAGATCAGCGTTGTTGCCAACGGGTGCGAAGGTGGGTAGCAATGACCGCAAAATAGTCCGTGAAAGGAACACCTTTATATGAAACTGGAAGGTCATGTACTGCTCACCGCGCAGCAGTGTCTGCCTGTTCATTGCCCTGTACGTCAACATGACCAGGGACCCAACAAAAAACAATATCTTTGTGCTTGCTAAAGATATGGCATAACCAAAGGTGGATACGAAGAACTAGGGGTGAGGTGTATCAATTTTACTGATCCTGTAAAGCACTAAGGGAGTCTGAAACGACCACAAATGGTGACACAGGCATAGATAGATGCAGTGGTCGGAGAAGTGGCAGATGCAGTTTAATGTAAACAAATGCAAAGTTCTAAATGTTGGGCAGAACAATAACAATGCCACATATAAGCTGAATAATGTAGATCTTATTACTTGTGATTGCGAGAAGGATTTAGGAGTTCTGGTTAGTAGTAATCTGAAGCCAAGACAACAGTGCATAAGTGTTCGCAATAAAGCTAACAGAATCCTTGGCTTCATATCAAGAAGTATAAATAATAGAAGTCCTCAGGTTGTTCTTCAACTCTATATATCTTTGGTAAGGCCTCATTTAGATTATGCTGCACAGTTCTGGTCACCGTATAACAGAATGGATATAAATGCACTGGAAAACGTACAAAGGAGGATGACAAAGTTGATCCCATGTATCAGAAATCTTCCCTATGAGAATAGACTGAGGGCCTTGAATCTGCACTCTCTAGAAAGACTTAGAATTAGGGGGGATATGATTGAGGTGTATAAATGGAAAACAGGAATAAATAAAGGGGATGTAAATAGCGTGCTGAAAATATCCAGCCAAGACAGGACTCGCAGCAATGGTTTCAAGTTGGAAAAGTTCAGATTCAGGAAAGATATAGGAAAGCACTGGTTTGGTAATAGAGTTGTGGATGAGTGGAACAAACTCAAGAGTACCGTCATAGATGCTAAGACGTTGTGTAGTTTTAAAAATAGGTTAGATAAATACATGGGTGGGTGTGGATGGGTGTGAGTTTGGACCTGAAAAGCTTTTACTACCAGGTCAGTAGCTGTACTAATTCCTTAAGTGGAAGTGACCTGACCAGGTGGTCGGCTGACCAGGTGGTAGGCTAGACAATTATATGAGTGGGTGCGGTTGGGTGTGAGTTGGTCCTGACTAGCTTGTGGTAGGTCAGATGCAGTGTTCCTTCCTTAAGTGAATGTAACCTGACCTGGCTGGGTCGGGGCATTGGCTTAAGCCGTTGGAGATTTGGACCTGCCTCGCATGGGCCAGTAGGCCTGCTGCAGTGTTCCTTCTTTCTTATGTTCTTATGTTCTTATAAGTGTCATAAGAATGACATACAATTCAGCCGTAAAGATGCTAGAAGAGGGTAACAGATGCCCTCGCACGCGTTGTCCAGGAAGACTGCTGCGAATCCGACACCGTCAGACGACTTTGAACCATTTGTGTACACTGCGATGGCATGGGAATGAGAACGGAAGTGGTCTAGAAATAAAGAGCGAGAAGCCGCCGTAGTAGGCGGGCTTTCGTGCAAGGTAAAGGAATAGAAGAGACACGAACAGGAGGAACTTCCCAAGGGGGTAGGGGAAAGGGAGATGTCACATGAACATATAGAGGTGGTACCTGAAGGGAAGACAGGAGTGAATGTAGACGAAGAGAAAAGGGACGAAGTAAGCAGGGGCGATGAACAAATAAAGAGCGTCTACTAACATCTGTAACAATCCTATACATGGAAGGATTGCGGAGGTCATGAGAGCGAACATAATAGCGAATGCAATGTGCATCACGACGATCAGACAAGGATGGAATTTTCGCTTCTACATAGAGGCTCTCAACCGGGGAAGAACGAAATGCACCAAGGCATAAGCATAATCCCTGGTGATGGATGGGAATAAGGATGGAAAGAGTGGCAGGGGAAGCCGCCGAATACATCTGGTCACCATAATCGAGTTTTGATAAAATTAGGGCTGAATGTAGACGAAGGAGTTCTACGATCAGCCCCCCATGAAAGATGTGCGAGGGTTTTATGGAGGTTCAGCCGGCTGTGACAAGTTGCCTTAAGAGAGGTAATATGAGGTTTCCAGGACAATCGACGGTCAAACAGGAGGCCGAGAAACCTGACTGTATCCCGTTCTGGAATACGTGAGCCGTATAGGTAAAATGGATCATCAAAGACCACTGAACGTCTAGTAAACGTAATTTGATGAGTTTTGCCACTAGAAAATTTAAACCCGTGAGTGGTGGCCCAATCAGAAACCCGGTTGATGACATGCTGGAGGGAAACTGCAATGAGGTGACAGTCAGCACCTGCACAAGCTATAGCAAAGTCATCCACATAGAGCGATGACCAAATATTGGATGGGAGAACAGATGCTAGATTATTTATAGCAATGAGAAAGAGTGTTGTGCTCAGAACACAACCCTGGGGGACACTTTCAGGTTGGACAAATTCCGGGGAAAGTTCATTACTAACCCGGACACAGAAATGTCTGTCAGTTAAGAAAGCCTTAAGGAAAAATGGTAGATTGCCTCGGAGGCCTAAGGAGTGGGCCTGGGTCAAGATATTATACTTCCAAGTTGTGTCATAAGCCTTCTCAAGATCGAAAAAGATGGCAATTACCGAGTGGTTATTGGCAAAGGCATTACGAATATACGTATCCAAGCGCAGTAAGGGGTCAATGGCAGAACGGCCCTTGCGAAAGCCATATTGACTAGTGGAGAGACTACTATGAGTCTCTAAATACCACATCAAACGTCTATTAACTAGACGTTCCATCACCTTGCAAACTGCACTGGTAAGAGCGATGGGACGGTAGTGGGAGGTATCATGTCCCGTAGTACCCGGTTTGCGAAAAGGGAGAACAATAGCAGACTTCCACAGTTGGGGAATAACTCCTTGCGACCAAATAAGATTAAAGAGTTGTAAGAGGACAGTAAGAGCAGACTGATGTAAATGCTGTAGCATACGAATATGTATGCCGTCTGGCCCAGCTGCCGATGATCGGCAAGCAGAGAGTGTTGCCTCCAGTTCTTGAAAGGTAAAAGGCACATTATAAGATTCTTCTCGGAGAGAAGAAAAATCTAAGGGCTTTAACTCGCTGGCAGACTTAGAAGAAAGGAACGAGGGGCATAGATGGAGCCCCTGAGAAATGCGGACCAGATGATTACCAATTTCAGTGGCAACGGCAAGAGGGTGTGCTATATCGACACCGTCAACCTGAAGAACAGGAGCCAGGACGGGGGAGAATTTACCACTCAATTTCCGCACTTTCTTCCAGACTGCACTCATTGAGGAAGCCGAAGTGACCGTAGAAACGTAATCTCGCCAGCAAGTGCGTTTAGCATCACGTATGATACGGCGAGCAATTGCTCTCTTCTGCTTAAAATCAAGGAGTCTCTCTGTGGTTCTGTTATACCGATACCTGACCCACGCAGCGCGTTTCAAACGTACTGCCCGAGCACAAGCAGGAGACCACCAAGGCACGCACTTCTGAGAATGCTTGCCCGAGGTTTGGGGGATAGAATGTGAAGCTGCCGTGAAGACGGAAGACGAAAAGAGATGTAAAACCTCATCAATAGAGGACGAGGAAGGAACCTCATGAAAGGCAGTAAGATGTGCATAAAGGTCCCATTTCGCCCGGTCAAACTACCAGCGTGGGCTACGAGGAGAGTTGATGAAGAGCAGATGGAAAGATCGATGCAGGAGAAAGAATGAGTTCGGGGATCAAAATGGGTAGGAGTACCCGTATTTAAAACATGGAGGGGGAGAGAAGCAAGAAATGCCTCCAACTGAACGCCACGGAAGTCACAGTGTGACACTCTCCAAAGAAAATGGTGTGCGTTAAAATCGCGAAGTAATAGAAGGGGTGGCGGCAAGGAAGAAACCAGAAAATCAACATCTGGGATAGACAAAGCTCGCGAAGGGGAGAGATATAAAGAACAGAGTGTATACCACTTATTCAAGTGGATACGGGCTGCGGTGTAATGTAGAGAAGAATGAACATAGAGCTGACGGTATGGAACACCAGTGCTTATAAGAAGAGCACTTTCATTAAAGGTTCCATCGGAAAAAGAATCTGATGAATATAACAAATCATAGCCTGAAAAGGGCAGGATAACAGAGGATTGCAATTTGGGTTCTTGCAAACAGACACCAACAGGGAAAAACTGGGAGAGCAACACCTGAAGTTCACCCCGGTTACCCCTGAGGCCTCGGATATTCCACTGCAAATAAGCCATGATTTATGGAGAAAGATAGAAGTCGAAGTTAGAGGTATCTATGGACTAGGGTTAGAAAAGTCCACGTGTGGAGGCAGTGGAAGCTTCGTAATCAGAGAAGGAGTGGGACGCTGGGAAGGAAGTAGGGGTGTAGACGGAGAAGAGAGAGGAGGAGGAACAGAAGGTGGAGCGGTGTCCATAAACGTTCCAGACTCTGCAATAAATTCTGCGATAGCTTCCAGATTTTCGGAAGACAAAGATGCAGAATGTGGGACTACATTAGAAATGGAAGGAGAGTGAGCTACCATCGGGGAGACTATAGACTGTACTAAAGTAGAGGGCGAGGAGATGGAAGAGGAAACTGACTAAGGGGTTTGGGAGGGGACAAAAGTGGAAGTGGCCTGGGGAGGGACAGTCGGGGAAGGAACTTGAGAGGGGACAGGTGATGAAGATATTGAACGAGGAGGAGGATAAACCTCCACACATGTTACAGAACTATTCGGAGACGAAGAACCCGGCAATAGAGATTTTTTGCCGGGCTTATGAGGAGGGGGGCGCTGAGGTTTAGGCGAAGGACGAGGACGTGTAGACTCAGAACTGTGCGAGTGAGTAAAGGAAGGAGTGTGGACAGTATGGGATGCCGAGGAAGGGACCTCGGAGCCAAGAACATCAAAAGTATAAAGTATTCGAGACAGGGGTGACTGAGGATGGTGTAACCACAGAGGAAGTCAAGGAAGTTAGGACCCCAGAAGTGGGGCGATGTTTAGCAATGCGAGAATAGGAAATACGGGGAAGTCTCCCTTGAAGGCGTTGATGAGAGACGGCCATAGAATATGAGAAGCCTTCCGCTTCTTTGAGACAACGGATTTCCCGCTCATTCAGGTAAACCTGACAACGGCGAGAGTACGATGGATGTGCCTCATGACAGTTAAGGCAAGAGGGAGGTAAAGTACAAGAAGGACTGGCATGGTCGTCGGCACCACAGACTGGGCATTCGGCCATGGACCTGCAATATTTCGCTGGATGACCAAAACGCCAGCAGTTTCTACACTGCTGTGGTGTAGGGGTCACCTTTCGAACTTGTAAACATAAACTTGCAATGTAGACCTAAGGTGGGAGTTCATGGCAGTCAAACGATAAACGAGCTATATTGCAAGGAAAACGTCTTCGCTTATTGGCAGGGAGGGTAAAAGTGTCAACCTTAAGGATAGGGAGTTCTTGGAGCTCAAGTTGCTCCAAAATGTCTTCACCACATGTCTGGAAATTCCGTTGGACAATGGTGTGGGGTAAAATGACAGTACCACTACAAGAATAAAGAGAATAATGCTTGTCAATAGTGATAGGAATAGTATCTATGGCCGTAAGAAGAGAAAGATCGCGAGCTTGGCCAGCATTCTGGACCATGATGATGTTAGTGCCGCTCTTGAGAGCGTGAAAAGAGATATCTTTGCCTACATGGTGTAGGAGAGCTTTACCAATACTATGATCGGAAAGATAGGTAGTTGGAGTAGTCCGTCTGAGAGTAAAAAACTTTGTCCATTGAGTAGTGTGAAACAAAGTATCTAAGGGGAGTGTGCGACGTGCTAGTCGTTTCTGAGATGAACGAGAAGGAAGAGTCGAATCGTCATGTAAGGGTCTTGGTCGTTTGGGTGTGGGACCGGGGGTGGTCCGATGGGAGACAGGCGAGCGATTCGAAAATTGCCGCACCGTCGAGGGAGAAGCCGGAATCAAGGTCAGAGAAGAGCGAAGGTCCGATATGTCAAAAGGGCCTGTCGGAACCCTGGTACCTGAAGCAGGTGACGAACCGGCACCAGCAAGAGGTACAGGGGTATTAGAGTTGTCAGAAGAGTTGTCCGGTAACGAGGTAGGGTCAGAACTAGGTGCGGTATCAGGAAGGGGCCCGGGGGTATTGGGTTCATGGATTGGGTCAGCCATGGTTAGGTTACTTCTTTCTTTTTATTTTTAAGAAAAAAAAAACAAAGAAAATAAAAATAAAAAAAGAGGGGAACGTGGAGGAATAGCTCCTAGGAGGAATGAAAGGGGCGTAAATCTCCCTCCACGCCCAAGAGGACCTCAACACCGCAAGTAGTGCAGATGCTGCATGGAACCCGGGCCATACCCTACCCTTCATGCCAGTAAACCAGCAATCCGGGATAGCAACCTCACATCCACCGAGCAACCTCGGCGGACAAAAGAGAGGGTGGCTGGATATCCGCCACAAAGCATACCGCCTTCGGCCACCACCCCCGGAATCCGAAAGGTGGCCTCCAGAGATACACCTGTCGCCCGAAAGATACCAAAGGCCACCCCCCGGGAGACCGGAGAGGGATCGGGACATCCCCAGGCGATCCAGATTCCACGGCAAACTACACCACCGCCAAGGACCTCAGCTGAATGGGATGGACCACGATTCCCTTCCCCCTACCTAGGAACTAGAATGCCTGTGGAGGGAAGCTCCCAGGGTAAAAATGGGAAGGAAATAAGGGAGGGATGAGGAGGAAGAGGAGGAAAGGGAAAAAAGGGAGGATGGGGAAAATGGGAAAAGGGAGGGGGGATTGGGGGGTAATTAGGTTCGGTCTGAGGAAGAAGGACAAGAGGTCCAATTCCTCAGACCGATAGCCTCTTTACCGCGGGAAGAAGCCCCCCGTAAAGAGGTGTGCTATAAGTAAAATCCTATTTAAATTTTTATTTAGGACCTTTTTTATTATCTATTCATTTTATATCTTTTGTATTATTATTACTTGTTTAGTATATGTGTAATCTCTAGAATAGTTCTTTTGCTACCTATACTTTTTACTCCCTTGTACAAACTCTCATATTACCCCAGTTGTGCAGTATTGTCATAGGCATTATATCAACCTTTATTAACAGGTAGTTGTATCTTTTCTATTATTTATACTTTGTTAATCCTGCATTAGTTATATGATTGCAAACATCATATGACTGATATACGAATTGAGGCACTGGTTAATGAAATTGCAAACATCGAACTTAAGCTGAAGGAATCTTACAGGAGACAAGAATTACAGGAAGAACTAAAGGCCATAAAGGAAATTGAAAAAAAAAAATACGTCTTCTCCTATGCCAAATCTAAGGAAAAAAACAACATCCAACATTGGACCCCTGCTTAGGTGGGATGGGACATACACAGATGACAGCCAAGAAATGAGTGAGATAATGAAGCCCCAATACGACTCAGTGTTCAGCGAGCCGCTGCCCAGACTAAGGGTCGACAATCCAAGTGAATTCTTTATGAACGAAACCCAAAATGTAGTCATCTCAAAAATCTCGTATATTATCCTAACACCAAGGCAATAAATGACATGCCCATGCACTCTGCCCCAGGCCCAGACTCATGGAACTTCGTGTTCATCAAGAATGCCTTCAGCATTCTATGGAGAGGGAGTATGGACACAGAGGTCATCCAACAGACATAGCCCCACACCACAAAGATGGCAGTAAAGCAATTGCAAAGAAATATAGACCGATAGCACTAACATCCCATATCATAAAAATCTTTGAAAGGGTTCTAGGAAGCAAGATCGCCAACCACCTAGATACCCATCAGTTTCACAACCCAGGGCAAAACGGGTTTAGAGCAGGTCGCTCCTGCCTGTCCCAGCTCCTGGACCACTATGACAAGGTCCTGGATGCTGTAGAGGATAAATAAAATACAGATGTAGTATACACAGACATTGCAAAAGCTTTTGACAAGTGTGACCATGGTGTAATAGCGCACAAAATGCGTGATAAAGAAATAACAGGAAATGTTGGTAGATAGATCTATAACTTCCTGATCAATAGAACGCAATGAGTAATAGTAAACAGAGTAAAGTCTGAGGCAGCTACGGTGAAAAGCTCTGTTCCACAAGGCACAGTACTCGCTCCCATTCTATTCCTCATCCTCATATATGACAGACAGAGATGTAAGCCATAGCTCCGTGTCTTTCTTTATGGATGACACCCGGATTGACATGACAGTGACCTCCATCGAAGACACCGCAAGACTCCAAACGGACATAAACCAATTCTTCAAATGGGTCACTCAAAACAATATGAAGTTCAATGAAGAGAAATTCCAACTACTCAGATATGGAAAACTTGAGGAAATTAAAACTGTATCGGGGTATACGACAAATTCTAACCATACAATAGAGCAAATAAGTAATGTGAAATGTCAGAGTATAATGTGAAATGTCAGTATCTACCGCATCTGCTAGGAAAATGATAGAATGGATAATGAGAACCTTCAAAACAAGGGACGCCAAGCCTATGATGATTCTCTTCAAATCGCTTGTTCTCTCCAGGCTGGAATACTGCTGTACACTAACTACCCTCTTCAAGGCAGGGGAAATTGCTGACCTGGAGAGTGTACAGAGGACTTTCACGGCACACATAAGTACGATAAGGCACCTAAATTACTGGGAATGGTTGAAGGCCCTTGATCTATATTCCCTGGAGCGCAGGCGAGAGAAATACATGAAAATATTCACTTGGAAAATCCTAACGGGAGTAATACTAAACTTGCACACGAAAATCACTCCTTATGAAAGCAAAAGACTCGGCAGGAGATGCAACATTTCCTCAATGAAACGCAGGGGCGCCACGAGAACACTGAGAGACAACACAATAAGTATCAGGGGCCCAAGACTGTTCAACTGCCTCCCAGCATACATAAGGAAGATTACCAATACACCCCTTGCTGTCTTCAAGAAGGCACTGAACAGGCACCTAAAGTGAGTACCTGACCAACCGAGCTGTGGTTCGTTCGTCAGTTTAGGTCAGCAGTAACAGCCTGGTTAATCAGACCCGGATCCACCACGAGGCCTGGTCTCAGACCGAGCCGCGGGGGTGTCGACTCCCGAAACCCTCTCCAAGTAACCTCCAGGTAAACCTGCCTTGGTGGGAAGTGGCAGATGTGTTAATACTACCTGGAGTATACCTGGAGAGAGTTCCAGGGGTCAACGCCCCTGCGGCCCGGTCTGTGACCAGGCCTCATGTTGGATCAGAGACTGATCAACCAGGCTGTTATTGCTGGCCACACGCAGTCCAACGTACGAACCACAGCCTGGCTGGTCAGGTACCGACTTTAGGTGCCTGTCCAGTGCCTGCTTGAAGACAGCCAGGGGTTTGTTGGTAATCCCCCTGATGTATGCTGGGAGGCAGTTGAACAGTCTTGGGCCTCTGACACTTACTGTGTTGTCTCTCAACGTGCTAGTGGCACCCCTGCTTTTCATTGTGGGGATGTTACATCGCCTGCCGAGTCTTTTGCTTTCGTAGGGAGTGACCGAGCCGCGGGGGCGTTGACTCCCGAAACCCTCTCCAGGTAACCTCCAGGTAACCCTGCCTTGGTGGGAAGTGGCAGATGTGTTAATACTAAAAATAATTTGTTATATCATATTTGTATTCGACTTCCTATATTTTCAACTTACGATGGGCTCTTCACAGTGTAACCCCATCATAAGTAAAACTAAATGGGTATAACTATTACCACATTTTTTAAAGAGGGTGTACCGATAAGCCAGCGGAATGCCTCGGTCACATGACCAAAAGCTCAAACGGCAGGACATCATCTGACCAAAACCTGCGTCAGGAAACACTTGTCTTGTTTCCTAACAAATCGTACCTAACCTAACCATCGTAAGTCGAGAACCACCTGTAGTTTTAATGGCATTATTGAGGAACTTGGAGTAACAATCATTGATGTGAATGCGGGTTGATGATGGGGTCTATTTCAGTGAGCACACTCGTCGTTGTTTCACTCAGGTATGATTGATTCTGTGGTGAAAATCCCGTTCTCATCTGCCTCGCAAATGAGGTCAATAAGTCTCGTGTTCATAATTTCATTCTGACCAGAACATAGCTCTTCATGTATGGGCTTAAACGTGTGGTGAAACGTGTTTTTAATGAGGAACTCTCCAATTGGCTTTTCAAGTAAAGGAAGAAAAAACTTCACCATTCCCAGCTTTATGCCATCAACAATTACTTTGACCGGTAAGAGAAAAGGTTTGTCAAGGCATGAAGGCTGTGGTGCTTTGCTGGCAGGATTACTGGTGCTCAGTGTTCCTAAACTCATAATACAGCCAAAGAGGAACCCTACAGTGCAAGTCCTCTCCCATTCTTGTTTAAATTGCTCGTAGCTCCAGCTGGCAGCAGGTGAGCCCATCTTAGAAGCAAGCTTAGTAAAGGTAGAATGGTATAGGTGCAGCAGGTAATCTAGATGAGCGTTCCTGACGGTGCGAGTAGTGGACGTGTAGAGGAGATACTGTAGATCAAACATCGGCCTGCCCCAGCTACTGTTACCCCAGTCAATGATTTTTAATGCTTCGATTTCTTGATGGCTTTCATGTGCCTTGGAGACCCTCTGGCTCGCAAGTGTCTCTGAGATGTTGTGGCCTTCCTGTGGGTCCTTGTGAGTTGCCCACGAATCTTCATGGCTTGCAAGTATGTGTGAGTCCTTATGACTTGCCTGAAAGTCTTCATGGCTTGCCTGAAAGTCTTCATGGCTTGCCTGAAAGTCTTCATGGCTTGCCTGAAAGTCTTTATGGCTTGCCTGCGAGTCCTGATGGCTTGCCTGTGCCACCGGGCTCTTATATCTGTACATTATATTATTAATCCAATAATCTCCATGATTTAAACACGTGATACTTTCTTCGTCCATCAGTATTGCTGAATATGTATCTAATAAACTCTGTTTACATGCTTCGAGTCTTCGTGTGACATCCTTTTTGTCGTTCAGAGTCCTAAGAAATGCAATGATGGAGTCTACCATTGCAGCAACTAATGGTTTAATAAGCATGAGGTGCTTCGAAGTGGACTGAAAGCAAGGGTATTCATTACGGAATTCTTTTTCCCTATAGAACGCATGTGAAAGAGCGTGAACTCTAGCTATGTGTTCTATACCGGCCTTAAGATGCTCAAAATCCAGCCCCTTACGCTTGTCAAAATTGTTGTATCCATGGATTTTAAGGTTTTCCATTAGTAAAACATTTTCATTACCAGTACATCGTCCATAGATCAAATGTGGGATGGCTATTTCAGGCTCGGCACGGGCTCTGTCTGCCTGGAACTCGTTGAGTTCTTTAATTATCTTTGTATATACCAAGTGTTCCTTCTGGCCGGTATTCATCCTCTTGTTTATCTCGCGATTCATTAAATCTAAACTGTAGAACTTTGCCACCAAGTGGAGGACGACGGTACTGTCCGGTGAGGCAGGTGAACCATCTTGCAACACAGGTGAAGCACCTTGCGATGCAGGTGAACCATCTTTCTTCACCTTCACCCAGACGTCAATCAACACCAACTCAGACTGGAAGGAATCACCTGGACCAGCACCTGTAACAAAAAAAAAAAAAGGTACATAAACAGTCTCATCCTAGTCAAACCTCTCCATTACTCCACAAAACCAGGAGACAATTTTAATGTGAACAGAACAACTAAAATATTTCACATCAGTTCTCAAAATAATTTCCCACTGTTACTTTTTGAAATTTAGATAATGTGCAATTAAAGCAATTGTAATTAAAAAAATAACCGATTGTTCGTATTTTATCAGCTTAATTATGGGTTTAGAGATTAATTATAATAATTATTAAGAGCATAAACAAGTGACAACTCTGGGTAGGTATAAATGTAGGCTGGACGAGTACATGGGTGAGTGTGAGATAGACCTGCCTAGCATGGGCCAATATGTCTACTGATAATGATATACAATTCAGATAAATGTGAGTGTGTGCAACACTAGGTTAAATGATTCATTATAAGTTAACCAAGACTACGGTGTAAGGGCACCAAGCAAATGATGATTCTCTTCAAATTGCTTGTTCTCTCTAGGCTGCAATACTGCTGTACACTGACTGACCCTTCAAGGCTGGCAACATTGCTGACCTCAAGAGTGTACAGAGAACTTTCACGGCACTCATAAGTACGATAAAGCACCTAAATTACTGGAAACAACTGAAGTTCCTTGATTAGTATACCCTGGAACACAGGAGAGAAAGGAATTAGTACCAAACTTGCACATGAAAACCACTCCCTAAGAAAGCAAAAGACTCGGCAGGAGATGCAACATTCCCCCAATGAAAGGCAGGGGCGTCACCAGTACAATAAGAGACAACTCAATAAGTGTCAGAGCCCTAAGACTGTTCAACTGCCTCCAAGCATACATAAGGGAGATTACCAATAGACCTTTGGCTGTCTTCAAGAAGGCACTGGATATAAACCTAAAGTCAGTACCTGACCAGCCAGGCTGTGGTCCGTACGTCAGTTTGCGTGTGGCCAGCAGTTAAAGCCTCGTTGATCAGACCCTGATCTACAACGAGACCTGGTCTCAGACCAGGCCGCAGGGGTGTTGATCCTCAAAACCTTCTCCAGGAATACTCCAGGTATAGGTGACTACTGTGTATACCTTGAGAATACCTGGAGAGGGTTTCAGGGGTCAACACCATGAGGCCTGGTCTCTGACCATGTTGATCAGGGCCTGATCAACCAGGCTGTTACTTGTGGCCACACATAAACCGATGTATGAACCACAGCCCGGCTGGTCAGGTACTGACTTAACATGCCTGTCCAAAGCCTTCTTCAAGACAGCCAGGGGTCTATTGGTAATCCCTCTTATGTATGCTGGCAGGCAGATGAACAGTCTTGGGCCCCTGACACTTATGGTGTTGTCTCTTATCGTGCTAGTGGCGTCCCTGCTTTTCAATGGGGGGATGTTGCACTACCTGCTGAGTCTTTTGATTTCATTGGGAGTGATTTTCATGTGCAAATTTGGTACTAATGCCTCTAGGATTTTCCAAGTGTATATAATCATGAATCTCTCCTGCCTGCATTCCACAGAGTACAGGTCGAGAAACTTCAAACATTCCAAGTATTTTAGGTGTTTTATCGCAGTTATGCGTCCCGTGAAGGTTCTCAGTACATTTTCTAGATCAGCAATTTCACCTGCCTTGAAATGTGCTGTTAGTGTCCAGCAATGTACCAGCCTAGATAGAACAAGCGACCTGAAAAGTGTCATCATGGGCTTGGCATTCCTGGTTTTGAAGGTTCTCATTATCCATCCTGTCATTTTTCTAGCAGATGCGATTGACACAATGTTGTGGTCTTTGAAGGTGAGATCCTCTGACATTATCACTCCCAGGTCTTTTACATTAGTTTTTCGTTCCATTGTGTGGTTGGAATTTGTCTTATACTCTGATATAGTTTGAATTTCTTCACGTTTTCCATTTCGGAGTAACTGAAATTTCTCATCATTGAATTTCATCTTGTTTTCTGCGGCCCATTTAAAGATTGTGTTGATGTCCGCCTGGAGTCTTGCAGTGTCTTCAATGGAGGACCCTGTCATGCAAATTCGGGTGTCGTCTGCAAATGAAGACACGATGCTGTGGCTCACATCCCTGTCTATGCCAGTTATGGCGATGAGGAACAGGATGGGAGCGAGTATTGTGCCTTGTAGAACAGAGCTTTTCACCATAGCCACCTCAGACTTTACTGTTTAATCCTACTCTTTGTTTTCTATTTGTTAGGAAATTATAGATCCATCTACCAACTTTTCCTGTTATTCCTTCATCACACAATTTGTGCGCTATTACACCATGGTCACACTTGTCAAAGGCTTTTGCAAAGTCTGTGTATATAACATCTACATTTTGCCTTCTAGAGCATCCAGGACCTTATAGTGGGTCAGTTGTTGGGACAGCCAGGAGCGACCTGCTCTAAACCCGTGTTGCCCTGGGTTGTGTAACTGATTGGTATCGATCTTGCTTCTTAGAACCCCTTTCAAAGCTTCTTATGATATGGGATGTTAGCTCCATTGGTCTGTAGTTCTTTGATATTGCTTTACTTCCCCCTTTGTGGAGTGGGGCTATGTCTGTTGTTTTTAGCAGCTGTGGGATGATCCCTGTGTTCATTCTTCCCCTACATAGGGTGTTAAAAGCACATGATAGCGATTTCTTGCAGTTATTGATGAACACGGAGTTTCAGGAGTCTAGGCTAGGGACAGAATGCAAGGGCATGTTATTTATTGCAGAATAATAACAGATAGGTTAGAGAGTACCAAATTCTGTGTCTCACTTATATAAAATTTATTTAGGTGGAGATGGAACAAAAGAGGACAATGCGTCAGTGAATAGTGTTGACATATTACAAGCAAAACCTGGTGGAAGCGCTGATGTCCACACAAGGGTGGTAGGTAGAGGGGAAACACAAAACAAAACACCAGCAGCGAACGCAGCTACAATAAATCATGGGACATGCACCTTTGAGCATCCCAAAATATGCCGTACTAACATGACAAGAGGAGAGTGCAACTCCCCTTCTTGTAACTTATTTCACTCCGAAATGTGTCACTCGTCACTCCATGAAAGAAAATGTTACAACACATACTGCCAGGCACGTCACCTAAAGGGGACAAGAAGACACAGACCAGCCAGACTATGGGAAACAAAAGAGGGAAGCCATAACCTCTCCAGGGAAAGTTTTTTTTTTAGGGCTAGGAGGAAAAAAAGACTGGCAAGAAATGACAGCAATCTTACACCAACTGAAAACACTTCTGGAGCAGAGGCACTGTTGTTGGCCTCTACTCCAGAACAACAGATATTAGAGCCAGCAAATAAAACCTCCTAAATTTTACCTATATAACGACATTTGTCTTTGTCAACAAACAACAAAATTCCTTACATCAAGAGACTGCTCACAAAGTCAAATGCAATGTTTGCAGTATTCACCGAGACCCACATAAAGGATCATTTTGACAACGAAATATGGATCACAAGTCATAACCTATTCAGACTAAACAGGCAACAAGGTGGAGTTGGTCTGTACGTCACAGAGTCGCTCATTTGCTCAGAACTACTAAACACCTCGAACGATGTAGTTGAGGTTTTGGCAGTGAAGATTGAAAACCAAAACCTTCTCATTGCGGCTGTATACAAGCTTCCAGATGTAACTTCCCAGCAATTCCGGAAGCAGCTTTTAAAACTGACCACTGTCTGGAAAATCTCCCAACTCCTGCCCCAAACATCTTGCTACAAGGAGATTTCAACTTGAGACACCTAAAATGGAGGAGTATAGCAAAAACATTTTAGCAGAGTTCACCCCAGGAGGCAGCTCAGATGAAAATTCACACACACACAAGAGCTATTAAATAATAACAAAAACATACAATGCGAACAAGTCAACCATATCCTAAATGAAACAAGCTGGGAAGATATTCTAAACACAGATCCGAACCTTTGTCTAGACAAAATAATCTCTGTGCTTCTCGAGATCTACTCAAGGCACATTCAGTTAAGAAAAGGAAGAGTCACAGAGCTACTGAGAGGGGCCAATATATCTGAAATACGAAGGGAGGAACTGGTCAATGAAATTGCAAATATCGAACTTAAGTTGAAGAAATCTTACAGGAGACAAGTGTCGCAGGAAGAACTAAAAGTCATAAAGGAAAGTGAAAACAATATTTCTTCTCTTATGCCAAATCTAAGGGATAAACAACATCCAGTATTGGGTCCCTGCTTAGGCGAGATGGGACGTACACAGATGACAGCCAAGAAATGAGTGAGATATTAAAGTCCCAATACAACGCAGTGTTCAGTGAGCCGCTGCCCAGACTAAGGGTCGACAATCCAAATGAATTCTTTAAGAACGAAACCTAAAATTTGGTCATCTCAAAAATCTCGGATATTATCCAAACACCACAAGACTTTGGAAAGGCAATAAATGACATACCCATGCACTCTGCCCCAGGCCCAGACTCATGGAACTTCATGTTCATCAAGAACTGCAAGAGGCCCCTGTTGCGTGCCTTCAGCATAATATGGAGAGGGAGCATGGACACAAGGGTCGTCCCACACTCACTAAAAACAACAGACATAGCCCCACTCTACAAGGTGGCGGTAAAGTAATTGCAAAGAACTACAGACCGATAGCACTAACATCGCAAATCATAAAAATCTTTGAAATGGTTCTAAGAAGCAAAATTGCCAACCACCTAGATACCCATCAGTTACACAACCCAGGGCAACACAGGTTTAGAACAGGTCGCTCCTGCCTCTCCCCGTTACTGGATCACTATGCCAAAGTCCTGGAAGCTGTTGAGGATAAACAAAATACAGATGTAGTATACACAGACATTGCAAAAGCTTTCGACAAGTGTGACCATGGTGTAATAGCACACAAAATGTGTGATAAAGGAATAACAGGAAAAGTTGGTGGCTGGATCTATAACTTCCTGACAAGTAGAACACAAAGAGTAATAGTAAACAAGGTAAAGTCTGAGACAGCTTGGGTGAAAAACTCTCATTCTATTCCTCATCCTCATATCTGACATAGACAGAGATGTAATGTAAGCCATAACTCCGTGTCTTTCTTTGCGAATAACACCCGGATTGCCATGACAGTGACCTCCATCGAAGACACCACAAGACTCAAAGTGGACATAAAACAAATCTTCATATGGGCCTCTCAAAACAATATGAAGTTCAATGTAGAGAAATTTCAAATGCTCAGATATGGAAAACTTGAGGAAATTAAAATTGTATGAGGGTATACAACAAATTCTAATCATACAATATAGCGAAAAAGTAATGTGAAGGACCTGGGAATGATAATGTCAGAGGATCTCACCTTCAAAGACCACAACAATGTAACTACGCTAGGAATATGATAGGATGAATAATGAGAACCTTCAAAACTTGGAACTCCAAGCCCATGATGATTCTCTTCAAATTGCTTGTTCTCTCTAGGCTAGAATACTGCTGTACACTAACACCCTTTCAAGGCAGGCGAAATTGCTAACCTGGAGAGTGTACAAAGAACTTTCACGGCACACATAAGTACGATAAGGCAAGTAAATTACTGGGAACGGTTGAAGGCCCTTGATCTGTATTCCCTGGAACACAGACGAGAGAGATACATGATAATATACACTTGGAAAATCCTAAATTTGCACGCGAAAATAATAGCAAAAGACTCGGCAGGAGATGCAACATTCCCCCAATGTAAACCAGGGGCGCCACGAGTACACTGAGAGACAACACAATAAGTGTCTGGTGGGCCAAGACTGTTCAACTCCCTTCCAGCATACATAAGGGGGATTACCAATAGACCCCTGGCTGTCTTCAAGAAGGCACTGGAAAGGCACCTAAAGTCAGTACCTGACCAACCGAGCTGTGGTCAGTACGTCAGTTTGAGTGTGGCCAGCAGTACCAGCCTTTTTGATCAGACTCTGATCCATCATAAGGCCGTGTCTCAGTCCGAGCTGCGGGGGCGTTGGACCCTGAAACTCTCTTCAGGTAAACTCCAGGTCTTCAGATAGATCTTCGACTCTCAGTCTGGTTAGCGGCTCACTAAAAACCGAGTCATATTGGGACTTGAGTAGCTCACTCATTTATTTTAATGTCATCTGTTTAGGACCCATCTCATCTAAGTAGGGGCCCAATACTGGATTGTCAACCTTGATTTGGCTTAAGAAATCTTTTGGGTTTCAATTTCATTTATGGCTTTTAGTTCCTCCGCGTTTCTTGACTCCTGTAAGATTCCTTTAACTTTAGTTCGATTGTGGAACAGAGCTGTTCACAGTAGCCACCTCAGACTTTACTCTGTTTACTATTACTCTTTGTGTTCTATTTGTGGGGAAATTATAGAGCCATCTACCATCTTTTCCGGTTATTCCTTTGTCGCTCATTTTGTGTGCTAATACACCAAGGCCATACTTGTCAAAGGCTTTTGCAGAGTTTGTGTATACTACATCTGTGTTTTGTTTGTCTTCTAGAGCATCCAGTACCTTGTCATACTGGTCCAGTAGTTGGAGCAGACAGGAACGACGTGCTCTAAACCCATGTTGCCCTGGGTTGTGTATCTGATGGGTATCTAGATGAGTGACGATCCTGCTACTTAGAACTCTTTCAATATGGGATATTAGCTCTATCAGTCTGTAGTTCTTTGCTATTGCTTTACTGCCCCCTTTGTGGAGTCGGGTTACGTCTGTTGTTTTCAGCAGCTGTGGGATGACCCCTGTGTCCATGCTCCCTCTCCACAGAATATTAAATGCACATGATAGGGGTTTCTTTCAGTTCTAGATGAACACGGAGTTCCACAAGTCTGGGCTTGGGGCAGAGTGCATGGGCATGTCATTTATCGCCTTTTTGAAGTAATTTTTACCTGGTGACAAAAGCTCTAGCATCACACGGTAAGGGTCCGGGTTTGATTTTCGGCGAAGGGTTGGAAACATCGGACGTGTTTCCTTACACCGGTTATCTTTGTTCACCGATCAGTAAAATGGGTACCTGGGTGTTAGTCGACCTGTGTGGGTCACATCCTGGGACAAAACTGACCTAATTTGCCCGAAATGCTCTCCATAACAGGGGGGCTTTCTCTATAGTAGTATGTCATTGATGTCAACTAAGACTGTATACCTTGTACATGTACTTGTAGTAAATAAATATATTATTATATATTATTATTACATTATTTAGGTCTTAGACTCTTAGTCTGGTTAGCGGCTCATTAAAAACTGAGTCATATTGGGACCCCAATGGAAATAAGTCACTTTATCAGACTTTTTGGGGGTTATCCTAGGTTCTCTGCACTTATGCTGCTGTGTATGATAATCTTTTTAACTGTATTTATGTATACTTAAATAAACTTACTAGCTCACTCATTTCTTTGCTGTCATCTGTGTAGTACCCATCTCGTCTAAGTAGGGGCCCAATACTGGATGTTGTTCTCGACTTAAATTTGGCATAAGAAAATAAATATTTTGGGTTTCTTTCAATTTCATGTGTGGTCTATATTTCTTCCAGTGTTTCTTGATTCCTGTAAGATTTCTTTAGCTTAAGTTCAATGTTTGCTATTTTTTCGCCTCTATAGGAAGCGCCTCTCTTTCTAGTTTGCATCTGTTCCATTTCCTCGTGTGCCACAGAGTTAATTTTTTCTAGACATAGGTTTGGATCCATGTAGGTGACTACTGTGTATGTGACTATTGTGACTACTGTGTAGGTCACTACTTTGTGACTACTGTGTAGGTGACTATTTTGTGACTACTGTGTAGGTGACTACTGTGGTGACTACTATTCTACTTCTATTACTATTATTACTACTTCTATTACTCTTATTATTAATACTACTACTTCTATTACTACTTCTATTACTATTACTACTACTTCTATTACTCTTATTATTATACTACTACTACTTCTATTACTACTTCTATTACTATTACTACTACTATTACTATTACTGCTATGAGAAATAAATCACCTGCATATACCTCAACATTACATTCATGCAAGTAATTTGATTAGAAGACAACAATAAAACATTATTTACATTTGTTGCACCTCTGAGGTAGTGGGAAATATTTTGAGACACTCTGGTCACAAGGAAGGTCTTCCTTCGACAACCACTACTCTGTACTAACATCCAACCTGGACCAGAATTATTTAAGTATATATAAACAACACCAATAATTGATTAGAAAAAGGGAAGGGGGGTACACATTTACATACATCAGGGAAAAATATACTTGTATATAATACAAACACTTACCAGATTTGTCTGGTCACCTGATGTCGTTGAAACACCCACAATGCCTGTCTCATTATAACAAACCTAAGCTGGCCAGCTCGCTTGATATAACAAGAATGTTTACTTAGCTATGGGTGGTTGATGTTCCTTATTTTCTCCATTCACCATCCAATCTCGAAGACCTACCAGGTTAATGTAGCCGTAACTTCAGCAGGACACTATTTCCGATTTGCTCTCATCCCGTTTAGGAGGTTACATCCCATTAAAACCTCCATAGACATCGGAAATGGGATGCCAGGGTTAACATGTGTTCACACTGGGATATGGCGACTCTTATTACTTCCCATATTCCTTTAGTTTAGCGTTATTTTCAATGATTTCTCCACAGTTTGCAATGTTGTATATTACTACGTTATTTTCCGCTTATTTGAGGCCGTTTCACTGTAATTTACCCTCGATGAAGCTTGATTAAAAACCCACATGCACACTGCCCTTCATGAGCGTCCCTCACTGTTTTCCATTCTCACAACCCTATTATGGTGGTTTTGTTAAGTTTCTATCCCATATTATACACAGGGAACAGTTACGAAACTTCCTATTATGAAGTGAGGCCACTATTATTTCTTAGGCCTTTGAAACGCCAAATTCCTGGTCTTCATTCTGACCAGCCGCCACACCATTCAAACTCACCCAAGCGTCTCCCTCACGCCTTCCCTCGTGCAAGCCACCAGAGAGCCTCCCTCTTGGTTCTTTTGTTTTTTCACTCCCAATTAAACTTTAAACCAACAGCAATACACTAATCATGCACATTCACATTATACAATTTATACAATATAAATTTGGGAAAAATAAATCAAATTTTTCACACTGCGGCCGGGCGGAGCTCGTTGCTAATTGACTTAAATTGCTCCTTCCTCTAGATGATGATCCCAGGAAGCACTAGCTTGAGTGGCTGTCCTCCTAGCAGGCCTTATTACAATTTATTCTTGCACGACTTGGTCAGCGTGATTTTCAATAATACTTGTGTCACTTTTCCTTAGATTTTCATTTACATTTGATTGAACACCATTTAATTCCAAGGGAATCAATTTATTAATGGTACGCAAACTTTCCTGGCCACGACACAACACTTTGGCATTCGTGACGACACCTAGTGCGTCTAGGTATAATGTGAACACCTTGCCCAGAGACCACAATGTTCGATGTTGTTCAATATCAATTACCACAATGTCACCTGGTTAGATGTTCTGCCGATTTACTGCTTCTGACGCACCATAAAGTGTTCATGTAGTGTAAGAAGATACTCTCTATGCCACACATTGGACGAATGATTAATTACTTTATTTAACATCTTAAATTTATTATTTAATACTGTTACATTATTGTAATCTTTATCAATTTCCTCTGGATTATCTCTGTAGATAGGTGCAGCTTCCAATTTCTGTCCACATATTAAGAGAGAAGGTGTGTCTGCATCAGGAGTATCACTTATGTATGAGAGATTATTTATCCGATTTTCCGCCTCCACCAACACAGTATGGAATTCCTCCAAATTAATTCTTTTTCTGTGTAGCATCTTCTGTAGACACCTTTTTATGGTACCTATAATTCTTTCGTAAAAACCCCCTTGCCAAGGTGCTATGGGAGTAATAAATTTCCAGACACACGTCGCTGGGTTAACAGTGATTGAACATCATTATTCTCTTTTAATTCTATCAAATATTGGGCACCCGCTACAAAATTAGTGGCATTATCTGAAATCATCAATCGTAGACAGGATCTCCTATCTGCAAATTTCCGAAACAGCTGTATAAACTGTTCTGCAGACAAGTCCTGGGCCACTTCTAAATGAACTGCCCTAGTAGCGGTGCAAGTAAATAAACACATATACACTTTCAAGGGAACACCATCTGAAGTACCCGTTAAAATGATTGGACCACTATAGTCCACACCTGTTACATCAAATGGCTTTAACAATTGTACACGTTCCTTTGGCAATGGTGTAGGACCTGGGTACATATAGGTTTTGGCGTCCACATGGTGACGTATTACACACGATTTAATAACCCTTTTACACTTTGTCGTCCTTGGGGAATCCAGAAAGTTTCCCTAACACAATTTAAGGTATCTTGAACCCCACCATGCATTGCATTTATATAGGCATTTAAAACAATCAAAGTTGTCAGATGATGGGTTTCGGGCAGTAGGGTGTTTGGCATATTCACCCAATTCAGCATTTTGTAACCTTCCCTAACATCTAATTACATCATCCTCTAAATACAAGCAATAATTTATCTATTATTGAACCCTTTGATTTTTTCCCTTCCATTATTAATTTAATTTCATCTCCATAGATTTATTGTTGCGCCTCTGAAGCCAGTATTTCAGAGGATGTGGAAAATTATATGATATATTCCTTTTGTTTATGAATTCAAACACTAACTTGGTTACATTAATTAGTTTGGGTAAGGAAGAATACCTAT
The DNA here is from genome assembly GCA_009830355.1 of Cherax destructor. Lineage (NCBI taxonomy): Eukaryota > Metazoa > Arthropoda > Malacostraca > Decapoda > Parastacidae > Cherax > Cherax destructor. The sequence continues at coordinate 9,902 of WNWK01018706.1, read as the reverse complement.
TGGCTAAGGCTTCATGGGGCTGAGAAATTACATAGGTGGGCTAAATTGGGATGACCTGACTATGGGTCAGGTAGGTGGTTTTGGTTGCCAATATGACGTTTTCCAGAGCGTAGTTCTAGCTGCCCAGACAACTTTTGTTCCGAGTAGGGAAATTAGATCTAACAAAAATGATCCTAAGTGGATGAACAATAGATTAAAACATCTCATTGGTCAAAAGAGAGGCATATATAGGCGTATCAAAAGAGGGGATGGACAGATAAGAAATCAATATTTTCAATTAAAGAGAGAAATAAAAAAAGGAATAAGAAAAGCAAAAAGGGATTATGAGGCTAAGGTCGCAAGGGATTCGAAGACTTACCCAAAAAAAGTTATTTCAGGTATACAGAAGTATGATTAGGGACAATATAGGCCCACTTAAGAGTAACTCAGGACAGATCACGGACAGTGATAAGGATATGTGTGAAATTTTCAATACTTTATCAGTTTTTACTCAGGAAGATACTAGCGGAATTCCAGAAATAATAAATTATGTTGAACAGGAAGATAATAGACTATGCTCGATTGGGGTAACTAGTGACATGGTCCTCAGACAAATAGAGAAATTAAAACCTAACAAATCCCCAAGCCCTGATGAACTGTTTGCAAGAGTTTTAAAGGAATGTAAAGGGGAACTTAGCAAACTTTTGGCAAATCTTTTCAATATATCACTACAAACTGGCATAGTGCCAGACAAGTGGAAAAGGGCAAATGCAATACCTATTAACAAGGCAGGTGACAGGTCCTTAGCTTCGAACTATAGACCAATAATCCTTACCTCCATAGTTGGTAAATTTATGGAATCAATAATTGCCGAGGCAATTCGTAGCCATCTTGAAAGGCATAAATTGATTAATGAATCTCAACACGGTTTTACTAAGGGCCGTTCCTGTCTTACGAATTTACTAACTTTTTTTCACTAAGGTGTTTGAGGAGGTAGATCATGGTAATGAATATGATATTGTGTATAAGGCTTTCGATAGAGTTCCACATCAGAGGCTATTGAGGAAACTTAAGGCACACGGAATAGGAGAAATTTTTTCCTGGGTAGAGGCATGGTTGACAAATAGGCGGCAGAGAGTTTGCATAAATGGGGAGAAATCAGAATGGGGCACGTCTCAAGCGGTGTCCCACAGGGGTCAGTTTTGGGCCCCTGTTGTTTACAATTTACATAAACGACATAGATGAGGGAATAAATAGCAACATAAGCAAATTTGCTGATGACACCAAAATAGGCTGTGCAATTCATTCTAATGAGGACATTAGAGCACTCCAGGATGATTTGAATAGACTGATGCAGTGGTCGGAGAAGTGGCAGATGCAGTTTAATGTAGACAAATGCAAAGTTCTAAATGTTGGGCAGGACAATAACCATGCCACATATAAACTGAATAATGTAGATCTTAATACTTGTGATTGCGAGAAGGATTTAGGAGTTCTGGTTAGTAGTATTCTGAAACCAAGACAACAGTGCATAAGTGTTCGCAATAAAGTTAACAGAATCCTTGGCTTCATATCAAGACGTATACATAATAGAAGTCCTCAGGTTGTTCTTCAACTCTATATATCTTTGGTTAGGCCTCATTTAGATTATGCTGCACATTTCTGGTCACCGTATTACAGAATGGATATAAATGCACTGGAAAACGTACAGAGGAGGATGACAAAGTTGACCCCATGTATCAGAAATCTTCCCTATGAAGATAGACTGAGGGTCCTGAATCTGCATCTCTAGAAAGACGTAGAATTAGGGATGATATGATTGAGGTGTATAAATGGAAAACAGGAATAAATAAAGGGGATGTAAATAGCGTGCTGAAAATATCCAGCCAAGACAGGACTCGCAGCAATGGTTTCAAGTTGGAAAAGTTCAGATTCAGGAAGGATATAGGAAAGCACTGGTTTGGTAATAGAGTTGTGGATGAGTGGAACAAACTCCCGAGTACCGTCATAGAAGCTAAGACGTTGTGTAGTTTTAAAAATAGGTTAGATAAATACATGAGTGGGTGTGGGTGGGTGTGAGTTGACCTGACTAGCTTGTGCTACTAGGTCAAATGCCTTACTAATTCCTTAAGTGGAAGTGACCTGACTACCTGGAGTTTACCTGGAAAGGGTTAACTCCAGGTGGTCGGGTCTAAGCTGGGGAGTGATGGACTTGCCTTGCATGGGTCAGTAGGCCTGCTGCAGTGTTCCTTTTTTTCTTATATTCTTATGTAATTTCAATAGGAGCAATATGCACCTTTTGTACAGGCCAAATAACTTTATTTACCAACCAGCTGGGTTGGTAAGTCAGCTGGATTCTCATCACCACGTATATGATTAAATGTTAACATATGCTTACCCAAACTATTATATTTCTTTTGCATCTGATTATTTTCAGCGACTCTGTTTTGTACGTACAAAATCTTACTGTTACCATTAGGAATCCATTGTAGGGATACCTAATTATCAGACCAAATTAGTGTCGTATTTATCCCCTGCAATTTATCTCTTATATAATTAGCTAATTTGACACCTACATAAATACTGTTAATTCCAACTGAGGCAAGGTACTTGATTTAATTGGAGCCACCTTAGCCTTGGACATAACAAGACAAACAAGCATTATTGCATTGAATATAAGCGACCGCTCCATATGACAATTTTGAAGTATCGCAAAAAATGTGTAATACATTTTTACTATCTTGACTGGCTACATTATGTGGGAACTCCAACATTGGTATTTTTACTTAATCACCTATTAATTCTTCCCACTTTTTAACAAATTCATCAGGTAGGGTTTCATCCCAAGCACATTTAAGATTCCATGCTTCTTGTATCAACAATTTCCTTCTTATTATAAGTGGTAACACTAAGGCTAGTGGATCAAAGCATTTGGAAATTTCAGCCAGAAAGACTCTTGGTTAATTTATTGGGCATACTGTAATTATTGGGCTTTAAAATAACAAATCTCTCTCAGTATCCCAAGTTAGTCCCAATACATTGCTACATTTAGGCACTTCAACTCCAGGGCAGTCTTTATTTATTTGGTCCTTTAATTTGGACAAATTGCTATTCCATTCCCTCATAGGCACATTTGCACTTTGCATTATTTTATTTGCCCCTTCATATATCCTCATTAATTCCTCTTCAGTTGACGTCACATCCAGGAAATTGTCCACATAAAATTGTTAACCCATTACATCACTTAATGGACAACCTGTACATTTAAGGTGTACATTTATCGTCACTTGAAGCAGGAACTGACTGGATGTAGCACCAAATAATACACTCCTAAAGCGAACAGTTTTCAGAGGGCTAAGTGGGTCACAAGGATTCATGGGCCACAAGAAACGGGTACAATTCCGGTCTGCCTCCTGCAAACCCACTCTTAGGAAAGCTTTACTTATGTCAGCCGTAAAGGCATAAATATTAACCCTGAAATTTAGCAATATATCTCCTAATATTTCCGTCAACGACGGACCTGTCATCAAGCAGACATTTAAACTAGGCACATTTTTGCTGCTCCTAGCACTACAGTTAAACACAGTTCTTAAGGGCTACACAATTCTTAAGTTTTAGAATCCTTTTTAACTATATGGTGTGGTAAGAAGTGACCATAAATTGTTGCCTGCTCAGGAGGTATTTCCTCTATAAATTTATTCCTTCATTGTTCATTAATTAAATCATTATAAACTGTCAATAATTCTGGTGTCTTACTCAATTCGTGGAGTTGAGCCTTTAATTGTCCATAAGCCATCCTGTAATTTGTAAGTAATTCTGGATGATTCAGCTTCCACGGGAGTCGCACCCAGTATTGTTCAGATTCATATTTTACATCCTTCAGGTATTGTTCCTGAGTAATCATCTGGACTTTCTTCATTTATATTGATTCCGATGCTGTCCAGTTCCCACAATTTATACACTGGCTCAACAGCGTCCTCTATAGAAGAATATTTACACAGGGGTGATATTTCATGAGTAAGACACACACTGACTGTACTTATGGCTTCCTCTAGTCATTCATTATCATTATTACGAGGAAGCCTACCATAAATTACATGACCTCCTCCAGTTTTGAGCAGAGTGACACCACATTTTTTTTACCATACCCTTCACAAAAGAGGCATAATAGTCACTACCTATCAAAATATTTATTGGCCCCACAGAGTCATTATTTACACGAGAAGGTTCCAATTTTACATTATTTTGTGAGAAACTTTCTGTAGCGGCATTAAGCCCTATGGGTGAGATTTTCTCTGGTAGCCTATCCACAACTACTGCATTAATACGGGTTTTCTCTGGTAGCCTATCCACAACTACTGCATTAATACGGGTTTTCTCTGGTAGCCTATCCACAACTACTGCATTAATACGGGTTTTCTCTGGTAGCCTATCCACAACTACTGCATTAATACGGGTTTTCTCTGGTAGCCTATCCACAATTACTGCATTAATACGGGTTTTCTCCTTGCCCAGGCTGACATTTATATAAACAGTGTCGTATAACTGGGCCCTTCTATCCGAGAGAAAACCAGAAAATTTTAAAGTTGTAGGATCCCCCATTTGTACTTTCATCCAATTAAGGCAATTACGTTTTATGGAAGTACGTTGTGATCCCTGATCTAGTAATGTAGTTAAAATTTTGGATTTGTGCCTTTTATCGTTAGTTTTTACATCCAATACCGGTAAGGCTACTTCAGCTAGGCCATCATTATTAACATTAGCTGCAATCTTTACATTAGCCACTGTAGAGTCAGGGTTATCAGCATTATCATTATTGTGACCATTATTATTAGAATTACATTGACCCTTACACATAACTATATGGTGCCTTACCTTGTTGCATTGATAGCAGTTGTTCAATTTGGCATGACAATCCTTTACATTATGATTGCCTAGACATCTGATACATCTGTCAAATTATTCCATTTTTTTCACTTTAACTTCCCATGAATTATAGACATTACAATTCTTAGAGAAACGAGTACCATAACAGAAGAGACAATCTCTCTTCTCTTTGACTGACCTCTTATCAACTGGGCTACTCTTATTAGGGTACTTATTCCTCTTACTTTGATGTGAAAAGCCCCTATTACTGGTTCCTGTCACTTGATATGTGCCTATGTAACCCTTTTTAGTACATGAATTATGATTATTGACATTGGGATAATTTTTCCCTCCCTCTGTGAAACTTGACAGGTACATCAGTCATTATTTGTTATATCCTTAGAATTATTTGGCTGACTGGTCTGCAGTTGATCAATTAATACTTGCAGACCTAGTCTGATTTCCTCCAGACCAAAATAACTTTTGTGGTACTTGTTGGACAACCATTCCAACGTTTTGCAGCTCAATTTATTCTGTACAATGGCACTCAATAACCAATGTGATTTCTCCAGATTATATTTATTACTTAAAGTTTTAAGAGTGCTCTCCAGTTTAATTCTAAATTGCTGTAAACTTTTGTAATTGTGATCTGGAGTTTTTAAATTGACAACCATAGTTACTAGATCCAGCCTACTTTGTTCTAGATTACCATAAGTGACTTTCAACAAATCAACTGCTTCTTTGTAAGAGTCCTCTACATTTGGAAAGCTTGTATGAGAATATACTCATCTCACATGCAAGGTCATTCCTAACATGGACATCTGCTTTAAAGATAGACCAAAACTCCTCCCAGTTTTCTCCAGGATTAAATACAGGTAAACATAATTCTGGGAGTTTGGGTAAAGACATCTTATTTGCATTAATTGGTTGACTAACTGCATTGTTTACACCCTTTAATTTATTTGCCTTACTTATACAGGACAGAATGTTCTCTTCCAGATCATAATATTGATTAACTAAAGTTTCCCTTGCATCATCATCTGCACAATTCTCCAGCAGATCTTCACAATTTTGATAATGCAATTTATATGACTCAAATATACTTTCTAAAGCATCTAAATACAATTTTAAATCATCAGTATTCACAGTTTCCTGCTTCATTAAATCCAAGCACTTATTGTATGCCTTGGTAACATGATCCTTTCTAGCCTGTAATGATGCTTTCTGTGCTCTAAAAGACATGTACTTGCCAGCTACATTAACTCCATCAGATTCACCCATGGTTCAATATATTAAATTCAATTAACACACTGAGTATACAATTAATTATACTTTATAAGGGTAATTATTACTACAAACACCAATATATTATCCTAGTTACACACATGGGCTTAGTAGGTTAATTGTAGTAATTATAATCTATTACACAATTAATTAAATTTGTGTACCCAACACCTACTTCCTTCAATCAGTCACTTAAATATTAAGTAATTAATTCAATAATTAATGAACTCACTAATTATATCCGGTTCGAAGGACCAATGGGCAGATGTGAAAAATAAATTACCTGCATATACCTCAACATTACATTCATGCAAGTAATTTGATTAGAAGACAGCAATAAAACATTATTTATATTTGTTGCACCTCTGAGGTAGTGGGAAATATTTTGGGACACTGGTCACAAGGAAGGTCTTCCTTCGACAACCATTACTCTGTACTAACATCCAACCTGGACCAGAATTATTTAAGTATATATAAACAACACCAATAACTGATTAGAAAAAGGGAAGGAGGGTACACATTTACATACATCAAGGAAAAATATACTTGTATATAATACAAACACTTACCAGATTTGTCTGGTCACCTGATGTCGTTGAAACACCCACAATGCCTGTCTCATTATAACAAACCTAAGCTGGCCAGCTCGCTTGAAATAACAAGAAGGTTTACTTAGCTATGGGTGGTTGATGTTCCTTATTTTCTCCATTCACCATCCAATCTCGAAGTCCTGCCAGGTTAATGTAGCTGTAACTTCAGCAGGACACTATTTCCGATTTGCTCTCATCCCGTTTAGGAGGTTATATCCCATTAAAACCTCCATAGACATCGGAAATGGCGACTCTTATTACTTCTCCTATTCCCTTGGTTTAGCGTTATTTTCACTGATTTCTCCACAGCTATTTTCCGCTTATTTAAGGATGATTCACTGTAATTTACCCTCTATGAAGCTGGATTAAAAACCCACATGCACACTGCCCTTCATGAGCGTCCCTCACTGTTTTCCATTCTCACAACCCTATTATGGTGGTTTTGTTAAGTTTCTATCCCATATTATACACAGGGAACAGTTACGAAACTTCCTATTATGAAGTGAGGCCACTATTATTTCTTAGGTCTTTGAAACGCCAAATTCCTGGTCTTCATTCTGACCAGCCGCCACACCATTCAAACTCACCCAAGCGTCTCCCTCATGCCTTCCCTCGTGCAAGCGACCAGAGAGCCTCTCTCTTGTTTTTTCATTCCCAATTAAGCTTTAAACCAACAGCAATACACTAATTGTGCACATTCACAATTTAAAATTTATTCAATATAAATTTGGGAAAATTTTATCAAAATTTTTCACAAGTACTTCTATTATTATTACTACTACTATTACTACTTCTATTACTGCTACTACTATTGATGTATGACCCTTGTGTGTTAAGAGATTGGTTTTGATTATATTACTAACCAGGGGTGATAGTGAAGGTAGTAACGTTGTGTTGACCACCAGGATGAGTCTCAGCAAGGTGCTCCTTCAAGACCTCCTGCAGCCACCTCTCATTGACCTCCTTGCTACACCTTGGAGTCTTCACACTCATAGCCAACAAAGTAAAGTAAAGTAAAGTAAAGTAAAGTAAATTTTATTTAATTGCAGATTACATAGGTATTGGTAATTACAATGTAAATTGAGTGCAAGGAGAGCCACTGACATGCCATGGCATTAGGGGCAGCTTAATCTAGTAACTTAAAGACTATGTACTTAATATTAGAGAAATTTATTGAGTTTATTCTAGTTAAAAATTGTTTTCAAAATTACAATATGATGAAATTTTACTGTTTAAATTATTATATGATGATATTAGATTGTTACAGGTGTTTAGATTCTCGAATGGTAATATGGAATTGAGATTATCTTAAGGAAAATAACATTGAGCATTTTTGACATTAACTTATAATATGAGTATTTAGTTTTGATTGAGTAGGGGTAACATAATAGTAACTATATTAAAAATTGAGATTATCGTATAGGAAAGTAATAATGAGCATTTTCAAAGTAGTTTATAGTATGATCATTTAGTTTTAGGTGAGTAGGTGGTTTTTGAGTTGAGTCTTAAATTGATTTTCAGACAAGATTATCTTAATATTTACTGGTTATGAATTCCAGATTCTGGGGCCCTTTATGTGCATAGAATTTTTACATAGGTTGATATGAACACGGGTATATCAAAAAGTGATCTGTGTCTTGTGTTGTGGTCATGGGTCCTATTAAAGTTGGTGAGGAGAATTTTGAGCAGAGGGTTTATATTAGAGTGTAAAGTTTTATATATGTAGTAGGCACAAGAGTAAGTATGAATGTTCTTTACGGTGAGTAGTTTTAGACTTTTGAATATTGGTGGAGTATGCTGTCTAGAGTGGGAATTTGTTATCATTCTGACTGCGGCCTTTTGTTGTGTTATGAGTGGTCTAAGGTGATTTAATGTTGTTGATCCCCATGCACAGATTCCATAGGTGAGATACGGGTAGATAAGTGAATGATATAGTGCAAAGAGAGCTGATTGTGGTACATAATAGCGTATCTTTGATAATATGCCTACTGTCTTCGAGATTTTCTTGGAAATTTGTTGTATGTGTGTTTGGAATTTAAGGCTACTGTCAAGGTGGATTCCTAGGAATTTTCCTTCTGTGAGTCTTGTGATGGGTGTACCATTGAGCGTTATGTTAAGTGGAACATTTGTGGCTTTGCTTCCAAACTGTATGAAGTAGGTCTTGTCAGTATTGAGAGTAAGCTTGTTAGTCGTCATCCATGTTGATATCTTCTGTAATTCGGCATTAACAGTGTTGGCCAGTATAACTGGATTTGGGTGAGAGAAGACATATGTTGTGTCATCTGCAAATAAAATGGGTTTGAGTAGTTGTGATGCATTCGGTAGGTCATTTATGTAAATGAGGAATAGGAGTGGCCCCAGGACACTTCCTTGAGGGACTCCGACTGTAATTTGTTGTGTGGAAGAGTTCGCTCCATTTGTGTACACGTATTGGCTTCTGTTGGTGAGGTATGACTTTAGGTAGTTGAGTGGGTGCCCCCTTATACCATAATGTGCTAATTTTGTGAGCAGTAAATCATGGTCGACTGTATCAAAAACTTTGCGTAGATCAATGAAGATTCCCAGTGGGACTTCTTTCTTCTCAAGTGCGGTATATATTAACTCCATGTGCATAATAGCATCGTTTGTGCTCTTGTTTGTCCTGAATCCAAATTGACAGGGGTTGAGTACATTGTGTGAGACGAGGTAGGAATAGATTTGTCTATGAATTAATTTTTCGAAGATTTTAGAAAGCAATGGTAAATTAGAAATTGGTCTATAATTATTCAGGTCTGTTTGGTCACCTCCTTTGTGGATCGGGGTGACCCTAGCTATTTTGAGAATTGATGGAAAGGTAGAGGCTTCAATGGATTTATTGAATAGTGTTGCTATAATTGGTGACAGTACCTGTGAAGCTTTTTTGTACATAAAAGTTGGTAAGCTGTTTATCAAATAAACACCTGCCTGCAAGACCCGTACGTGTTTACAGTGGAGGACTATTCTTGATAGTGCACGTAAGGGGAGACCTCAGTCATTTTTCTTTGATTATTTGTTGTCCGATTTTGTTCATTTTTGGTATACTTTCAGAAGCTTATATGAATGCTACTGTGACGAAGTTTCAATAAGATTGCCCCCAAAAAATGAAAAACAAAAATAATTAAAAATGACATTTATCAGCCAAGTGCTACAAAGTGGCACTGTGAA
>WNWK01018705.1:0-39347 GCA_009830355.1 Cherax destructor | reverse complement strand
ACGATTAGGGTCACAAGTGACATGGTCCTTAGACAAATAGATAAATTAAAACCTAACAAATCCCCAGGCCCTGATGAACTGTATGCAAGGGTTCTAAAGGAATGTAAAGAGGAGCTTAGCAAACCTATGGCTAATCTTTTCAACATATCACTGCAAACTGGCATGGTGCCAGATAAGTGGAAAATTGCAAATGTAATACCTATTTTCAAAGCAGGAGACAGGTCCTTAGCTTGAACTATAGACCAATAAGCCTAACCTCCATAGTGGGAAAATTTATGGAATCAATAATAGCCGAGGCAATTGTAGCCATCTTGAAAAGCATAAATTAATCAATGAATCTCAGCACGGTTTTACAAAAGGGCGTTCCTGCCTTACAAATTTAATAACTTTTTCACTAAGGTATTTGAGGAGGTAGATCATGGTAATGAATATGATGTTGTGTATATGGACTTCAGTAAGGCTTTTGATAGAGTCCCACATCAGAGACTATTGAGGAAAATTAAGGCACACGGAATAGGAGGAGAATTTTTTTCCTGGATAGAGGCATGGTTGACAAATAGGCAGCAGAGAGTTTGCATAAATGGGGAGAAATCAGAGTGGGGAAGTGTCACAAGCGGTGTTCCACAGGGGTCAGTATTGGGCCCCTTGTTGTTCACAATCTACATAAACGACATAGATGAGGGAATAAATAGCGACATAAGCAAGTTTGCCGATGACACCAAAATAGGCCGTCCAATTCATTCAAATGAGGACATTAGAGCACTCCAGGAAGATTTGAATAGACTGATGCAGTAGTCGGAGAAGTGGCAGATGCAGTTTAATATAGATAAATGCAAAGTTCTAAATATTGGACAGGACAATAACCATGCCACATATAAACTAAATAATGTAGATCTTAATACTACTGATTGCGAAAAGGATTTAGGAGTTCTGGTTAGCAGTAATCTAAAACCAAGACAGCAGTGCATAAGTGTTCGCAATAAAGCGAACAGAATCCTTGGCTTCATATCAAGAAGCATAAATAATAGGAGTCCTCAGGTTGTTCTTCAACTCTATATATCCTTGGTTAGGCCTCATCTAGATTATGCTGCACAGTTTTGGTCACCGTATTACAGAATGGATATAAATGCACTGGAAAACGTACAAAGGAGGATGACTAAGTTGATTCCATGTATCAGAAATCTTCCCTATGAGGATAGACTGAGGGCCCTGAATCTGCACTCTCTAGAAAGCCGTAGAATTAGGGGGGATATGATTGAGGTGTATAAATGGAAAACAGGAATAAATAAAGGTGATGTAAATAGCGTGCTAAAAATATCTAGTATTGACAGGACTCGCAGCAATGGCTTTAAGTTGGATAAATTCAGATTCAGGAAGGATATAGGAAAGCATTGGTTTGGTAATAGAGTTGTCGATGAGTGGAACAAACTCCCGAGTACAGTTATAGAGGCTAAAACGTTGTGTAGTTTTAAAAATAGGCTAGATAAATATATGAGTGGGTGCGGGTGGGTGTGAGTTGGACCTGACTAGTTTGTGCTACTAGGTCAGATGCCGTGCTCCTTCCTTAAGTGGATGTAACCTGACCTGGCTGGGTCGGGGCATTGACTTAAGCCGGTGGGAGACTTGGACTTGCCTCGCATGGGCCAGTAGGCCTGCTGCAGTGTTCCTTCTTTCTTATGTTCTTATGTTCTTATATCACTGATGGCACTGCTCTAGTATCACTGATGGCACTGCTCTAGTATCACTGATGACACTGCCCTAATATCACTTATGGCACTGCTCTAGTATCACTGATGGCACTGCTCTAGTATCACTGATGGCACTGCTCTTGTATTACTGATGACACTGCTTTAGTATCACTGATGGCACTGCTCTAGTATCACTGATGGCACTGCTCTTGTATTACTGATGGCACTGCTCTAGTATCACTGATGGTACTGCTCTAGTATCACTGATGGCACTGCTCTTGTATTACTGATGGCACTGCTCTAGTATCACTGATGGCACTGCTCTAGTATCACTGATGGCACTGCTCTAGTATCACTGATGGCACTGCTCTAGTATCACTGATGGCACTGCTCTAGTATCACTGATGGCACTGCTCTAGTATCACTGATGGCACTGCTCTAGTATCATTGATGTCACTGCTCTAGCATCACTGTCTTCAAGAGTCTCCTGCGTGGAGCTCTATCACAATCCTTACTGAAGTCCATTTACACAATATCGTATTCATTATTATGGTCTACCGCCTCGAATATCTTAGTGAAAAAAAACGGTTAATAAATTTGTATATCATGAACGTCCCTCCAAACCGTGCTGAGACTCAGTCAATTTATATCTTTTAAAGTGGCTTTGAATTTGCATCCACAGTTATTGATTCCACCATTTTTCCCAGAGTTGATGTTAGTCTGACTGGTCTGTAATTCGAGGCTAAGGACCTGTCTCCCGCTCTGTAAATGTCTTTCACATTTGCCATTTTCCACTTAAGTTATGATAATCGTCTGTAATGATATGTTGAAAAGACTAGCTAATGTTTACTTGCCTTGAGAACAATTCATCTGGACCTGATAACTAGTCTGGTTTTAACCTATTTGTCTGAGAACCATGTCACTAGTGACTCTGAGCCTGCATAACTTAACTATCGTCTTGATCTTTATAATTATTGTTTTCTAGAATTTTGTTTGTATCAGTACAAAAACAGAGAGGAAATAAGTGTTAAAGACTGTATACATTTCTGTCACTGACAGTAACCTGAGCTGAATTGCTTTTCAGTGGACTAATCTCTTCCAGGAAAAGGAAATAACAATGTAGATCTTAGTCAAAGTGAATGTGAAAAATGTCTAGAAGTTCTGGTTAGCAGAAATTTAAAGTCAAGGCAAAAAGCACATAAGTGATCACAATAAGAATAATAGAATTCTTGGCTTCATATTATGGGACATAAATAATAAACTTTATATATCATTGGTTAGGCTTCATTTAGATAATGCTGCTCCTCTCTAGTCTCCATATTACACGATCGACATAAATCATCTCAAAAATATACAGAAAGGATGGGGTTCACTTATCCAGGTCTGGGGTGGGGGCACTGGCAACTGCAGTGGAGGGAGCTGTTAGGGCTTTAAACTAGAAATAGTTAGTGGTATGGGTTTTGGGGGGAAAACAGAGAAGTCCCAGTGTAGTAATATTATAAGTTGTAGGAGAACTAGTAATAGGCAGAATAAGGTGGATAGTGGAAAGCTAGTGACACTAGATGACAAGGACAGTAATAGGTATAGTGGAAAAACAGTGATGAGCAGGAAGGGTAAAGAGAAAGGAGGGTCTCTAAATATATATTACACCAATAGTCGTAGTGCTAGGAATAAGATGGACGAGTTGAGATTAGTTGCAAGTACGGGTAATATTGATGTTTTGCAATAACTGAGACATGGTTTAATATGAAAAATCGGACTTGCCTGCCGAATGTCACATTCAGGGTTTTAAATTGTTCCAAGTAGACAGAAGTATCGGGAAAGGGGGTGGGGTGGCACTCTATGTCCGTGATCATTTAAATTGTTGCATAAAAACGGGTATAAAGTCTGAATTAACACATACAGAGTCTGTCTGGATAGAATTTTCAGGGGGGTGTGAAAAATTGATTTTAGGCGTGATTTACCGTCCTCCAAACTTAGATAGGGAACAAGGGAGACTACTTTGGGAGGAAATTGTTAAGGCCACAAGACACGATAACGTAGTAATTTAGGGACTTTAACTTTAGTCAGATTGATTGGAATTTCATGACAGGGAATTTAGAATCTAACGACTTTTTAGAAGTAGTTCAGGATTGCTTTTTGAAGCAGTTTGTAACAGAACCTACAAGGGAAATAACCTACTTGACTTGGTTCTGGCAAGCAAGGAAACCCTTGTTAATAATTTAGAAATTACAGAGGAACTCGGCTCAAGCGACCACAAGTCAATTACCTTTAGCATTGAATGGATGTATGATAGTAGGGATAATTCAGTAATGGTCCCAGATTTTCGCTTAGCAGATTATAATGGACTTAGAGAACACTTATCAACTGTGGACTGGGGTGAAGAAGAGAGGTATCAATATGACTGTTTTCTTAACACTATACAGGCTGCCCAAAGAACATTTATCCCGTATAAAGAAATTAGATCAAGTAGAAATGACCCAAAATGGATGAATAATAGGCTCAAATATCTTTTAGGGCAGAAGAAAGGAATTTATAGGCGCATAAAATGAGGTGAGGGTCATCTTATAAATCAGTATACTGACATTAAGAGGGACGTTAAAAAGGGAATAAGAAAAGCTAAACGGACTATGAAATTAAAGTTGCTAGGGATTCAAAAACTAACCCAAAAGTTTTTTCCAGGTTTATAGAACAAAAGTTAGGATAAGATAGGTCCCCTTAAAAATAACTTTGGGCATCTTACTGACAAGGAGAATGATATGTGCTCTATTTTTAATAATTATTTTCTCTCGGTTTTCACACAGGAAGACATTAATAATATCCCAGTAATTAATTTTTACAGAGGCCCAGAAGAAGATAAATTATGTAATATTACAGTCACTAGCGAAATGATTATGAAACAGCTGGACCGACTGAAACAAAATAAATCGCCGGGTCCTGATGAGCTTTTGCAAGGGTTCTTAAGGAATGCAAAATGGAACTCTGTGAACCAATATCTAACATTTTTAATTTATCTCTTCAAACAGGTGTAGTGTCTGATATGTGGAAGATGGCTAATGTAATTCCTATTTTTAAAGCAGGGGACAAGTCACTACCGTCAAACTACCGCCCAATAAGCCTGACCTCAATTGTAGGCAAATTACTAGAGTCAATTATAGCTCATATTATTAGAAGCCATCTAGATAACCATAATTTGATTAATGATACCCAGCATGGATTCACGAGGGCCGTTCCTGCCTATCTAATTTATTAACCTTCTTCAGTAAAGCTTTTGAGGCTGTTGATCACGATAAAGAATTCGATATTGTTTATTTAGACTTTAGTAAGGCTTTTGATAGAGTACCGCACCAGAGACTGTTAAAGAAAGTGGCAGCTCATGGCATTGGGGAAAAGTGCTGTCATGGATCGAGTCATGGCTCACCAATAGGAAGCAGAGAGTGTGCATAAATGGGGTTAAATCCGAATGGGGACTTGTAACAAGTGGTGTTCCACAGGGATCAGTCTTAGGCCCATTGTTATTTATAATATATATCAATGACCTTGATGAGGGAATTACTAGTGATATGAGTAAATTCGCCGACGACACGAAGATAGGTAGGATAATTGATTCAAACATAGATGTCATAGAACTTCAGGAAGATTTAGACAAACTTAATTCGTGGTCAGAAAAATGGCAGATGCAGTTCAATGTAGATAAATGCAAGGTTCTGAAGCTCGGGAGTGTCCATAACCCAAGCACTTATAAGTTAAATAACGTAGAACTTAGCCATACAGATTGCGAGAAGGACTTGGGGGTGATGGTAAGCAGCAACCTTAAACCAAGACAGCAATGCCTAAGCGTACGTAATAAGGCAAATAGATTACTGGGATTTATATCAAGAAGTGTTAGCAACAGAAGTCCAGAGGTTATATTACAGCTTTATACATCATTAGTAAGGCCTCACCTAGATTACGCAGCTCAGTTCTGGTCTCCATATTACAGAATGGACATAAATTCGTTAGAAAACATTCAGCGTAGAATGACTAAATTAATACATAGCATTAGAAATCTTCCTTACGAAGAAAGATTGAAGACCCTAAAATTACATTCACTTGTAAGACGTAGAATGAGGGGAGACATGATCGAGGTATACAAGTGGAAAATGGGTATTAACAAAGGGGATATAAATAAGGTCTTGAGGATATCTCTCCAAGAGAGAACCCGCAATAATGGATTCAAGTTAGATAAGTTTAGATTTAGAAAGGATATAGGAAAGTATTGGTTTGGAAATAGGGTAGTTGATGAGTGGAACAGTCTGCCTAGTAGGGTTATTGAAGCTAGGACCTTGGGTAGTTTCAAATTTAGGTTGGATAAATTCATGAGTGAGAGGGGTTGGATTTGAGTGGGACTCGCGCATGAGTGGGTAGAATTGTCAAAGCTTATTTCTTGGGTAGCATTGAAAATTGGGTTGAGCAAATATTCTGTTAGTGGGACGGATTGTGAAGGACCTGCCTAGTATGGGCCAACAGGCCTGCTGCAGTGTTCCTCCTTTCTTATGTTCTTATGTAAGTTGATTTCGTGTATTAGAAATCTTTAATATGAAAATGGACTAAGGCACTGAACAAGGCACTGAACTCTTTCAAAAGGGATAAAATTAGTGTTCAGTGAGCCACTGCCCAGACTAAGGGTCGACAATCCAAATGAATTCTTCATGACCGAGACCCAAAATTTGATCATCTCAAAAATATCTGATATTATCCAACACCACAAGACTTTGAAAAGGCAATAAATGACATGCCCATACACTCTGCCCCAGGCCCAGACTCATGGAACTTCGTGTTCATCAAGAACTGCAAGAAGCCCCTATCACGTGCCTTCAGCATTCTATGGAGAGGGAGCATGGACACGGGTCATCCCACACTCACTAAAAACAACAGACATAGCCCCACTCCACAAGGGTGGCAGTAAAGCAATTGCAAAGAACTACAGACCGATAACACTAACATCCCATATCATAAAAATCTTTGAGAGGGTTCTAAGAAGCAAGATCGTCAACCACCTAGATACCCATCAGTTACACAACCCAGGGCAACACGGGTTTAAAGCAGGTCGCTCCTGTCTGTCCCAGCTACTGTACCACTATGACAAGGTCCTGGATGCTGTAGAGGATAAACAAAATACTGATGTTATATACACAGACTTTGCAAAAGCCTTTGACAAGTGTGACCATGGTGTAATAGCACACAAAATGCGTGATAAAGGAATAACAGGAAAAGTTGGTAGATGGATCTATAACTACCTTTTTTTTTTTTTCTATAACTACCTGACAATTAGAACACAAAGAGTAATAGTAAACAGAGTAAAGTCTGAGAGAGCTACGGTGAAAAGCTCTGTTCCACAAGGCACAGTACTCACTCCCATTCTATTATTCATATCTGACACCAGGATTGCCATGGCAGTGTCCTCCATCGAAGACACCGCAAGACTCCAAGCGGACATCAACCAAATCTTCAAATGGGCCACTCAAAACAATATAAAGTTCAACGAGGAGAAATTTCAATTACTCAGATATGGAAAACTTGAGGAAATTAAAACTGTATCAGGGTATACGACAAATTCTAACCATACAATAGGGCGAAAAAGTAATGTGAAGGACCTGGGAGTGATATTGTCAGAAGATCTCGCCTTCAAAGACCACAACAATGTATCTACCACATCTGCTAGAAAAATGATAAGAAGGATAATGAGAACCTTCAAAACTAGGGACTCCAAACCCATGATGATTATCTTCAAGTCGCTTGTTCTCTCTAGGCTGGAATACTGCTGTGCACTAACGGCTTCCTTCAAGGCTGGAGACATTGCAGACCTGGAGAGCGTACAAAGAACTTTCACGGCACATATAAGTACGATAAGGCACCTAAATTACTGGGAACGGTTGAAGGCCCTTGATCTGTATTCCCTGGAGTGCAGGCGAGAGAGATACATGATAATATACACTTGGAAAATCTTAGAGGGATTAGTGCCAAACGTGCACACGAAAATCACTCCTATGAAAGCAAAAGACTCAGCAGGAGATGCAACATTCCCCCAATGGTAGATTTTAAATTTAGACAAATTGACTGGAGCAATTTGACAGTAAATCTTGAGTCTAGTGACTTTCTTGATTCAATTCAAGATTTTTTTCAAAACAGTTTGTGACAGAACCAACTAGAGGAAATAATCTGCTTGACTTGGTTCTTGCCAACAAGGAATCACTAATTAATAATCTTGAGGTTAATGATGAGCTTGGGGAAAGTGATCAAAAATCATTCAGTTTCAATATATCATTGAATTACCCTATTAATTGCAATCAAGTCTCTGTCCCTGACTTCCGCTTGGCCGATTTTATGGGACTGAAAAATTACCTGGGTGGGTTGAGCTGGAATAACCTGATTTTAGGTCAAAATTCTAGCTGCCCAGACTACTTATGTTCCAAATAGGGAAATTAAGTCAAACAGAAATGACCCTAATTGATAAACAATGGATTAAAGCAATAGATTAGAGGCATTTACAAGCGAATCAAAAGGGAAAGATGGGCAGTTAAGAAATCAATATATTCAATTAGAGAGAAATAAGAAAGGCTAAAGCCACGAGGGATTCGAAGACTAACCCAAAAGGTTTCTTTTAGGTACGTATATAGAAGATTAGGGACAACATTGGCCCACTCAAAAGTAACTCAGGTCAGATCACTGATCAGAGTCACTAGTGACATGGTTCTCAGACAAATAAATAAATAAAACCTAGCAAATCCCCTGGCTGATGAACTGTTTGTAACGGTTTTAAAGGAACGTAATGAGGAACTTAGCAGACTTTTAGCTGGTCTTTTCAAC
This sequence comes from Cherax destructor, assembly GCA_009830355.1. Lineage (NCBI taxonomy): Eukaryota > Metazoa > Arthropoda > Malacostraca > Decapoda > Parastacidae > Cherax > Cherax destructor. The sequence goes on along the minus strand of WNWK01018705.1, from coordinate 30,810 downwards.
ATATCTCTACACACTGGCATAGTGCCAGATAAGTGGAAAACGGCAGGTGACAGGTCCTTAACTTTGAACTATAGACCAATAAGCCTAACCTCCATAGAGGAAAAAATTGATGGAATCAATAACTGCCGAGGCTATTTGAAGCCACGTTCAAACATATAAATTGACTAATGAATCTCACCACGGATTCACAAAGGTGCGTTCCTGCCTTACGAATTTACTAACTTTACCACGGTACGGGCGGGGATTGAACTCGAGGCGAGTGAATTCAATCCCTGCCCGTACTGTGGTTTGTTTACAATCGTGTCATTACGATTTCGTGAGTCAGTTACTAACTTTTTTGTCTATAGTGTTTGGGGAGGTAGATCATGGTAATGAATTTTGTGTATATGGACTTCAGTAAAGCTTTTGATAGAGTTGCACATCAGAGGCTATGGAGGAAAGTCGAGGCTCCCGGCATAGAGGTGTGGCTGACAGATAGCCATCAGAAACTTTAACATATACAAATGCAAAGTTCTAAGCGTAGGAAAGAAAATCACTTTGATACTTATATATTAAATAATGTAGATCCAAATATCACTGATTACAAAAAAAAATTAGGAGTTCTGGTTAGCAGTAATATAAAACCAAGACAATAGTATTTAAGAGTTCGCAATAAAGCAAAAAAATCTTGGCTTCATATCAAGAAGTATAAATAACAGGAGTCCTTAGGATACTCTTCAACTCTATATCGTTGGTTAGGCTTCTTTTACATTATGTTGCACAGTTCTGATCACCGTATTACAGAGAGGATATATGGATATAAATACACTGGAAAACGTACAAAGGAGGATGACAAAGTTGATCCATTGTATCAGAAATCTTTCCTATGAAGACAGACTGAGGCCCTGAACCTGCACTCTCTAGGAAGGCGTAGAATTAGGGGAGATATTCTTAATAGTAACCCACAGCGAGACGGAAACACAGGAGGTTTATTCATCTATATATTTCAACCACCATACCTGGAGTATACCTGGAGAGGGTTTCGGGGGTTCAACGTCCCCGCGGCCCGGTCTGTAACCAAGCGTCATGGTGGATCAGGGCCTGATCAACCAGGCTGTTACTGTTGGCCGCACGCAAACCGACGCACGAACCACAGCCCGGCTGGTCAGGTACTGACTTAAGGTGCTTGTCCAGTGCCTTCTTGAAGACAGCCAGGTGTCTATTGGTAATCCCTCTTATGTATGCTGGGAGGCTGTTGAACAGTCTTGGGCCCCTGACACTTATTGTGTTGTCTCTCAACGTGCTAGTGGCACACCTGCTTTTCATTGGGGGATGTTGCATCTTCTGCTGAGTCTTTTGCTTTCCTAGGGAGTGATTTTCGTGAGCAAGTTTGGTACTAATCCCTCTAAGTGTATATAATCATGTATCTCTCCCGCCTGCGTTCTAGGGAGTACAAGTTTAGGAACTTCAAGCGTTCCCAGTAATTGAGGTGGTTTATCGCAGTTATGCGTGCCGTGAAGGTTCTCTGCACATTTTCTAGGTCAGCAATTTCACCTGCCTAGAAAGGTGCAGTTAGTGTGCAGCAATATTCCAGCCTAGATAGAACAAGCGACCTGGAGAGTGTCATCATGGGCTTGGCATCCCTGGTTTTGAAGGCTCTCATTATCCATCCTGTCATTTTTCTAGCAGCCATGACCACAACACAAGACACAGATCACTTTTTGATATACCCCGTGTTCATATCAACCTTTGTAAAAATTCTATGCACATAAAGGGCCCCAGAATCTGGAATTCATTACCAGTAAATATTAAGATAATCTTGTCTGAAAATCAATTTAAGACTCAACTCAAAAACCACCTACTCACCCAAAACTAAATGATCATACTATAAACTACTTTGAAAAATGCTCATTATTACTTTCCTATATGATAATCTCAATTTTTAATAATATGTTACTATTATGTTACCCCCTACTCAATCAAAGCTAAATACTCATATTATAAGTTAATGTCAAAAATGCTCAATGTTATTTTCCTTAAGATAATCTCAATTCAATATTACCATTCGAGAATCTAAACACCTGTACCAATCTAATATAATCATATAATAATTTAAACAGTACAATTTCATCATATTATAATTTTGAAAACAATTTTTTACTAGAATAAACTCAATAAATTTCTCTAATATTAAGTACATAGTCTTTAAGTTACTAGATTAAGCTGCCCCTAATGCCATGGCATGTCAGTGGCTCTCCTTGCACTCAATTTACATTGTAATCACCAATACCTATGTAATCTGCAATCTGCAAATAAATAAAATTTACTTTACTTTACTATATAATGTTATGGTCTCTGAAGGTGAGATCTTCTGATATCATCACTCCCAGGTCTTTGACATTACTTTTTCGCTCTATTGTGTGGTTGGAATTAGTTTTATACTCTGATAGTTTTAATTTCCTGGGATCCTCTTCAGCAGATACACAAATACATAAATATATATATATATATATATATATATATATATATAGAGAGAGAGAGAGAGAGAGAGAGAGAGAGAGAGAGATGCACATCAGATTTTGTTCATAAGGCTCAAGATTATTGTTTGCCAGAACCAAGTCAAACAGGTTATTTCCTCTAGTTGGTTCTATCACAGTCTAGAATTGTTTAAAAAAAATCCTGATGAACAAGACACATGTGCAACACCTACATATCATTATTTGTGAACAAGACATATGTGTAACACCTAGATATCATTATCTATGAACAAGGCACATGTGCAACCCCTAGATATCATTATCTATGAACAAGGCACATGTGCAACACCTAGATATCATTATCTATGAACAAGACACATGTGCAACACCTAGATATCATTATCTATGAACAAGACACATGTGTAACACCTAGATATCATTATCTATGAACAAGACACATGTGCAACACCTAGATATCATTATCTATGAACTAGACACATGTGCAACACCTAGATATCATTATTTATGAACAAGACACATGTGTAACACATGAGTATCATTATCTATGAACAAGACACATGTGTAACACCTAGATATCATTATTTATGAACAAGACACATGTGTAACACCTGAGTATCATTATCTATGAACAAGACACATGTGTAACACCTAGATATCATTATCTATGAACAAGGCACATGTGCAACACCTAGATATCATTATCTATGAACAAGGCACATGTGCAACACCTAGATATCATTATCTATGAACAAGACACATGTGCAACACCTAGATTTCATTATCTATGAACAAGACACATGTGCAACACCTAGATATCATTATCTATGAACAGGACACATGTGCAACACCTAGATATCATTATCTATGAACAAGACACATGTGTAACACCTAGATATCATTATCTATGAACAAGGCACATGTGCAACACCTAGATATCATTATCTATGAACAAGACACATGTGCAACACCTAGATATCATTATTTATGAACAAGACACATGTGCAACACCTAGATATCATTATTTATGAACAAGACACATGTGCAACACCTAGATATCATTATCTATGAACAAGACACATGTGTAACACCTAGATATCATTATCTATGAACAAGACACATGTGCAACACCTAGATATCATTATCTATGAACTAGACACATGTGCAACACCTAGATATCATTATTTATGAACAAGACACATGTGTAACACCTGAGCATCATTATCTATGAACAAGACACTTGTGTAACACCTACATATCATTATTTATGAACAAGGCACATGTGTAACACCTAGATATCATTATTTGTGAACAAGACACATGTGTAACACCTAGATATCATTATCTATGAACAATACACATGTGCAACACCTAGATGTCATTATCAATAAACAAGACACATGTGTAACACCTAGATATCATTATCTATGAACAAGACACATGTGCAACACCTAGATATCATTATCTATGAACAGGACACATGTGCAACACCTAGATATCATTATCTATGAACAAGACACATGTGTAACACCTAGATATCATTATCTATGAACAATACACATGTGCAACACCTAGATATCATTATCTATGAACAAGACACATGTGCAACACCTAGATATCATTATTTGTGAACAAGACACATGTGTAACACCTAGATATCATTATCTATGAACAATACACATGTGTAACACCTAGATATCATTATCTAGGTGGTTCTTTATGAACAATACACATGTGTAACACCTAGATATCATTATCTATGAACAATACACATGTGTAACACCTAGATATCATTCGTGTCATTTTCACGAGGTTGCAGGTATTACATATCTTCTACATCACATGAGACTAACCCATGTTTCTCCCCCCCCCCGGTGCTTAGTACATACCCACGACGCTGTACAAGTACATGACAGAGACGCTGTACTACCCGACCACCGTGGTTCAATACGAGTTTGTGACCCAGCCACTACCAGACCAGGTCATCTACGAGACCAAGGTAAGACCATCTTCCTCACTAAGTACCTGTGTACTGAGTGTAGCTGAGCTGCTGACCTGTGTACTGAGTGTAGCTGAGGTGCTGACCTGTGTACTGAGTGTAGCTGAGGTGCTGACCTGTGTACTGAGTGTAGCTGAGGTGCTGACCTGTGTACTGAGTGTAGCTGAGGTGCTGACCTGTGTACTGAGTGTAGCTGAGGTGCTGACCTGTGTACTGAGTGTAGCTGAGGTGCTGACCTGTGTACTGAGTGTAGCTGAGGTGCTGACCTGTGTACTGAGTGCAGCTGAGGTGTTGACCTGTGTGTTGAGTGTAGCTAAGGTTCTGACCTGTGTGTTGAGTGTAGCTAAGGTTCTGACCTGTGTGTTGAGTGTAGCTAAGGTTCTGACCTGTGTGTTGAGTGTAGCTAAGGTTCTGACCTGTGTGTTGAGTGTAGCTAAGGTTCTGACCTGTGTGTTGAGTGTAGCTAAGGTTCTGACCTGTGTGTTGAGTGTAGCTAAGGTTCTGACCTGTGTGTCTCCTCTCTCAGGTAGCATACAACACAGGGAAGTTCACAGAGGCTCACGTCACCACCGTCCAGGAGATGATGCCAGGCACTCACTACTACATGAAGACTCTGACTGAGAGTCACTACTGCACTAACACTGTCCAGGTGAGTCACTACTACATGAAGACTCTGACTGAGAGTCACTACTGCACTAACACCGTCCAGGTGAGTCACTACTACATGAAGACTCTGACTGAGAGTCACTACTGCACTAACACTGTCCAGGTGAGTCACTACTACATGAAGACTCTGACTGAGAGTCACTACTGCACTAACACTGTCCAGGTGAGTCACTACTACATGAAGACTTTGACTGAGAGTCACTACTGCACTAACACTGTCCAGGTGAGTCACTACTACATGAAGACTTTGACTGAGAGTCACTACTGCACTAACACTGTCCAGGTGAGTCACTACTACATGAAGACTCTGACTGAGAGTCACTACTGCACTAACACTGTCTAGGTGAGTCACTACTACATGAAGACTCTGACTGAGAGTCACTACTGCACTAACACTGTCCAGGTGAGTCACTACTACATGAAGACTTTGACTGAGAGTCACTACTGCACTAACACTGTCCAGGTGAGTCACTACTACATGAAGACTCTGACTGAGAGTCACTACTGCACTAACACTGTCCAGGTGAGTCACTACTACATGAAGACTCTGACTGAGAGTCACTACTGCACTAACACCGTCCAGGTGAGTCACTACTACATGAAGACTCTGACTGAGAGTCACTACTGCACTAACACTGTCCAGGTGAGTCACTACTACATGAAGACTTTGACTGAGAGTCACTACTGCACTAACACTGTCCAGGTGAGTCACTACTACATGAAGACTTTGACTGAGAGTCACTACTGCACTAACACTGTCTAGGTGAGTCACTACTACATGAAGACTTTGACTGAGAGTCACTACTGCACTAACACTGTCTAGGTGAGTCACTACTACATGAAGACTCTGACTGAGAGTCACTACTGCACTAACACTGTCCAGGTGAGTCACTACTACATGAAGACTTTGACTGAGAGTCACTACTGCACTAACACTGTCTAGGTGAGTCACTACTACATGAAGACTTTGACTGAGAGTCACTACTGCACTAACACTGTCCAGGTGAGTCACTACTACATGAAGACTCTGACTGAGAGTCACTACTGCACTAACACTGTCCAGGTGAGTCACTACTACATGAAGACTTTGACTGAGAGTCACTACTGCACTAACACTGTCCAGGTGAGTCACTACTACATGAAGACTCTGACTGAGAGTCACTACTGCACTAACACTGTCCAGGTGAGTCACTACTACATGAAGACTCTGACTGAGAGTCACTACTGCACTAACACTGTCCAAGTGAGTCACTACTACATGAAGACTTTGACTGAGAGTCACTACTGCACTAACACTGTCTAGGTGAGTCACTACTACATGAAGACTCTGACTGAGAGTCACTACTGCACTAACACTGTCCAGGTGAGTCACTACTACATGAAGACTTTGACTGAGAGTCACTACTGCACTAACACTGTCAGGTGAGTCACTCTACTATGAAGACTCTTGACTGAGAGTCACCTACTGCACTAACACTGTCCAGGTGAGTCACTACTACACTAACACTGTCCAGGTGAGTCACTACTACTTGAAGACTCTGACTGAGAGTCACTACTGCACTAACACTGTCCAGGTGAGTCACTACTACACTAACACTGTCCAAGTGAGTCACTACTACATGAAGACTTTGACTGAGAGTCACTACTGGACTAACACTGTCCAGGTGAGTCACTACTGCACTAACACTGTCCAGGTGAGTCACTACTACACTAACACTGTCCAGGTGAGTCACTACTACATAAAGACTTTGACTGAGAGTCACTACTACACTAACACTGTCCAGGTGAGTCACTACTACATAAAGACTTTAACTGAGAGTCACTACTACACTAACACTACACGCCCCCAGTGGCCTAGTGGGTAAAGCTCTTGCTTCACGCACGGAGGGGCCGGGTTCAATTCCCGGTGGGGCAGAAACATTTCGAAGTGTTTCCTTACATACACATACACACACATACATACAACAGGCCTAGTGTCTAATTGACATGTGCCTAGAACAAAATGGTAACTAACTAACTGTCCAGGTGAGTCACTACTACACTAACACTGTCCAGGTGAGTCACTACTACACTAACACTGTCCAAGTGAGTCACTACTACACTAACACTGTCCAGGTGAGTCACTACTACACTAACACTGTCCAGGTGAGTCACTACTGTACTAACACCGTCCAGGTGAGTCACTACTGTACTAACACCGTCCAGGTGAGTCACTACTGTACTAACACTGTCCAGGTGAGTCACTACTGTACTAACACTGTCCAGGTGAGTCACTACTGTACTAACACTGTCCAGGTGAGTCAGTACTACACTAACACCGTCCAGGTGAGTCACTACTACTCTAACACCGTCCAGGTGAGTCACTACTACTCTAACACTGTGCGGGTGAGTCACTACTACACAAACACCGTCCAGGTGAGTCACTACTACTCTAACACTGTCCAGATGAGTCATTACTACACTAACACCGTCCAGGTGAGTCACTACTACACTAAAACCGTCCAGGTGAGTCACTACTACTCTAACACCCTCCAGGTGAGTCACTAAAACCGTCCAGGTGAGTCACTACTACTCTAACACCGTCTAGGTGAGTCACTACTGCATTAACACTGTCCAGGTGAGTCACTACTACACTAACACTGTGCAGGTGAGTCACTACTACACTAACACTGTGCAGGTGAGTCACTACTACACTAACACTGTCCAAGTGAGTCACTACTGCACTAACACTGTCCAGGTGAGTCACTACTGTACTAACAATGTCCAGGTGAGTCACTACTGTACTAACACTGTCCAGGTGAGTCACTACTGTACTAACACTGTCCAGGTGAGTCACTACTGTACTTACACTGTCCAGGTGAGTCACTACTGTACTAACACTGTCCAGGTGAGTCACTACTGTACTAACACTGTCCAGGTGAGTCACTACTACACTAACACTGTCCAGGTGAGTCACTACTGTACTAACACTGTCCAGGAGAGTCACTACTACTCTAACACTGTCCAGGTGAGTCACTACTGTACTAACACTGTCCAGGTGAGTCACTACTACACTAACACTGTCCAGGTGAGTCACTACTGTACTAACACTGTCCAGGTGAGTCACTACTACTCTAACACTGTCCACGTTAGTCACTACTGTACTAACACTGTCCAGGTGAGTCACTACTGTACTAACACTGTCCAGGTGAGTCACTACTACACTAACACTGTCCAGGTGAGTCACTACTGTACTAACACTATCCAGGTGAGTCACTACTACACTAACACTGTCCAGGTGAGTCACTACTGTACTAACACTGTCCAGGTGAGTCACTACTGTACTAACACTGTCCAGGTGAGTCACTACTGTACTAACACTGTCCAGGTGAGTCACTACTACACTAACACTGTCCAGGGGAGTCACTACTGTACTAACACTATCCAGGTGAGTCACTACTACACTAACACTGTCCAGGTGAGTCACTACTGTACTAACACTGTCCAGGTGAGTCACTACTACACTAACACTGTCCAGGTGAGTCACTACTGTACTAACACTGTCTAGTACAATACGTTCAAATATTATTAATACCTTACTGTTGCAACAGAACTCTCAGACATAATACAATACAATAATTTATCTCTCGTCTTCAACTCACATTGAGTAAAAACTTAGTACGTATAAAAAGTCCTATAATCTGGAAGTCTGTGTGAAGATTCCAAAGGTTCATTATCTGCCAACTGCCGCAAAGCTACTGTTAAAAAGTACCTTTATGCATTATTATGTTGATTGACAGTATTATGGTCTGGTGGCTAGAGCTCTTGTTTCACACACGGAGGGCCCGGGTTCGATTCCCGGCGGGTAGAAACATTTCGACGTGTTTCCTTACACCTGTTGTCATGTTCACCTAGCAGCAAATAAGTACGTGGGGTGTTAGTCGACTGGTGTGGGTCGCATCCTGGGGGACAAGATTAAGGACCCCAATGGAAATAAGACAGACACTCCTCGATGACGCACTGACTTTCTTGGGTTATCCTGGGTGGCTAACCCTCCGGGGTTAAAAATCCGAAGAAGTCTTATCTTATCTGCTTGTTGTCACCCTCTTCCCTCTCTGTTATCCTTGCTGTCACCCTCTTTCCCCTCTGTTCTCCTTATTGTCACTCACTTCCCTCTCTGTTCTCCTTATTGTCACTCACTTCCCTCTCTGTTCTCCTTATTGTCACTCACTTCCCTCTCTGTTCTCCTTATTGTCACTCACTTCCCTCTCTGTTCTCCTTGTTGGATGACAACAAGGAGAACAGAGACAATAATAATAATAATACAATCAGAACTTAGCGCTAAACCCAACTTTTAGCTTGAAGATGCAGGCATTTATCGTCTAGCTGTTTAGATAAAAGTAAAATAAAAGCTAAGTGGGGTAGGTGTCCAGGTGTGACCACAGTTATTAACCCCGTGTGAAGCACTTGGTGATCACCAGTTGTGTTTCAGGTTCCATACTACGTGACGGTGACGCAACACGTGTACAAGACGGTGCAGGAGCCTCACTATGTGACGGAGACCAAAGTGGAGCAGAAGTATGTGACGGTGTCGGAGGATGAGCCCCACTACGTCACCAAGACCGATATCCAGACCAAGAAACGTAACATGTACGTGACGGTGACGGTCACCAAGCACGGCTACGTCACCATCACCCAGACCAAGACCGAGCCTCACTACACCACCGTGTGTAACTACGGCAGTGGAGGGTACTAGACCAGCCATCACACTCAAGACCAGCCACCACACTCAAAACACGTGTAGCGAAGGTAAGTTTTGTCCTCCGTTGTATTAAACGTGTGTAACATGCTGTTGTACATGTTCTGTGGGGAATTAAGAGATTACCTGTCTGGGCTTCACCGCCACTTACAACAAATAATCTCCCGGGGAGTGGACCGACTAGTATAATTTTACCGCGGTTACCCCCGTTGAGGCGTGTGAGAAAACTTGCCCCACTCCTGGTCGCATCCAAGGGGTCCCTCCGATATTCTCACTCTAAATCCACATCTATCCTTGACCAGTTTATTAAGAATGAGTAACACCAATGGTTACGGTATTGTTAAATTTTGTGGACTGTATGGGTTAATGTCTGACTGATTGGGGAGAAGGAGGAAAGAGTACAACTTAATATCACTCACCCTTTATCCGTGCCATTGCTGTTTTAGATAATTATTAAATTATCATTACCTTTGTAACTTGCTCAGCCATCAAACTTTGAGGTCCAGTCCCTGGACCCATTATGTACCTCTGTAATCTTTTGACTACCGCCCACAGGATGGGTATGGGGTGCATAATAAAGATATCAAACTAACTAACTAACTAACCATTGCTGTTCACTTGAAGATCCCGTCATTATCATTCCCACCGTAGACCCACATTATCCCAACATACCTACTGGCCAGACGGTTGCTAAGACAATAAGAGTACTTACAGTGGGGAAGAAACAACATTCTTGTCGCTATTCTTCGACGGATCTCGTGGTCCTGCTCGGTAGATTATTCTTCCGGCAAGACGATGATGTTGGTGGTTGTCCCGATGAGTCAAGAGAAGATTGATCCCTTGAACTCTCTTACGCCCACGAGACCGGGCGTTATTTAACGTGGTTGGTCGGGGTAGTGATTCATATCCTCTCATTATACCCCTTTATTACAGTTTATACGTAACACTTTTAACACTATTCACCCGTCGGTTTAATGTCCCACTAATTTACCCTCGTTAGAAGTTAATCCATTAATAATTGTGTACGATGAACACTGATCGAACCGACGCACATTTCCTCCATCAACAAACCGTAATAGCGTGGTCAGTCACTATTTAATACATTATCACTCTATTATTGTAGTTTCTTGGACTTAATGTCCCACATTATCCCGGCGAATACTCATAACATTCACTATTGTGAAGAGAGATCATTAACCGCGATTTGGTCGTTGTAAACGCAGATTCCCGTCTCCTTTATATCCAGAGCTCTCCCATTGTTCCACCTCCATCCTCTTATCCCACGAGACAGACTGCCTGGGCGACTTCACTTGACCCAGCTCGGCGTACCCACGCGACTTTCGGGATTGTTCTGTTTTCTTCTCAACAAAATACGAACCAACAGCCACACATTAAGAATATTCACATTAGAAAGGCTATCGAGTATAACCTTTCGGGAAAATACCCAATATTTTCTACACTGCGGCCGGGCAAAGTTCGTTGTTAGACGATTCAAATCGAGTCATTTTGCAACAGGAGTTTCCAGCCCTCCCGGGAGTGAACAGCTGTCTTCCTGGTAGGCCGAACCACACTTTCTGTCTCTGGTATCCCCTGGTCTGTGTCGTCTTCAACATCACTCGTGTCACTTTCCCTTAGGGTTTCGTTCACAGTTGATAGAACTCCCTTTAATTCTAAGGGGATTAACTTATTAATGGTATGTAAACTCTCTTGGCCGCGACACAACACTTTGACATTCCTGACAACACCCTGAGCGTCTGGATACAATGTTACTACCTTACCCAGAGGCCACAATGTTCGAGGTTGCTCAGTATCAATTAACACAATGTCACCCGGTTGAATATTCTGTCGATTAGCCGCTTCTGACGCACCATAAAAATGTTCACGTAGTGTAAGGAGATACTCTTTACGCCGCACATTAGACCAGTGATTAATTACTTTATTTAACATCTTAAATTTATCACTTAATACTGTCACATTATTATAATCTTCATCAATTTTCTCAGGATTATCTCTATAGATAGGTGCAGCTTCTAGTTTCCGCCCACATATCAATTGAGAAGGAGTCAGTACTTCTGCGTCGGGAGTATCAATTATGTACGAGAGAGGACGATTATTTATCCGATTCTCTGCCTCCACTAATACTGCCCGGAATTCCTCCAAGTTAATTCGTTTCCGGTGTAGTACTTTACGCAGACACCTCTTCACTGTACCTATCAGTCTTTCATACAATCCCCCTTGCCAGGGGGCCCTGGGAGCTATGAACTTCCAGCCACACCCTCGCTGATTTAACAGAGACTGTACTTCATTACTCTCATTTAATTCCCTCAAATGTTGCGCTCCCGCTACAAAGTTAGTGGCATTATCTGAAATCATTAGTCTCGGACAGGATCTCCTAGCTGCAAATTTACGAAACAGCTGTATGAACTGTTCTGCAGACAAATCCTGTGCCACTTCTAAGTGTACTGCCCTTGTAGCGGTACAAGTGAATAAACACACATACACCTTTAAAGGAACACCATCTGCAGTACCCGTTAAAATGATTGGGCCACTGTAATCTACACCGGTTACATCAAATGGCTTTATTAACTGCACTCGTTCCTTGGGCAATGGTGGAGGTCCTGGATACATATAGGTTCTGGCATCCACCCGACGGCACACTACACATGTCTTGATGACCCTCTTCACACTCTGTCGCCCTTGAGGGATCCAGAAAGTTTTCCTAATACAATTTAAGGAATCTTGTACTTCACCATGCATCACATTTTTATGGGCATTTAATACAATTAAAGTGGTTAGGTGATGAGTCTTGGGCAGCAAGATAGAGTGTTTAGTATATTCACCCAATTCAGCATTTTGCAATCTACCTCTGCACCTGATTACGTCATCCTCCAAGTATAGTCCCAATTTCTCTATTATTGAACCCTTCCCAAGTTTTCCATCCCTTAGCAATTTAATTTCCTCTCCATAGATTTCTCCTTGTACTCTCTGTACCCAGTATTTCAGGGGATGAGGAAAATCATACGGGATATTCATCTTGTTTATGAAGTTAAACACCAACTTCGTGACATTAATCAATTTTGGGAAGGATGAGTATCTATTTATATCAATGGCTAAGGAGGGACCGAGGACTGGAGCCGTGTTCACAGTAATTTCCACCGGAGCAATATGCGCCAGTTACTTTTATCCACCAACCAACTGGGTCCCTTAAACCATGATAAAGTCTTCACAAATTTTGCACAAGTCAACCCACGAGACAAGAGATCAGCTGGGTTCTCCGCCCCGGGAATATGGTTAAAAGTTAACTTATGTTGACCCAAACTGTCATATTTCTCTTGCAAAACCCACAGATTGCACTCTCTGCATTCCTGTCCATATGTGTATTATTATTATTATAATATAAAAAGAAGCGCTAAACCACAAGGGTCATACAGCAGTCAACATGTGTAGAATCCAACAAACTTGTAGCAACACTTCTCCTGGACACCTTTCTTGCCGCTGAGGTCTGTGTTTTTATACAAGTTACATAGATGGTAACTGCTGGCAACCTATCTGCTTGATGACCTTTATAATCGTGGAGCTAAATGTATGACCTTTATGGGTTTAGCACTTGCTTATGATTATAATTATATAATCATGGAGTGTTAAACCCTAGGGGGTCATACAGCACCTAGGGGCCTGGGAGATATTCAGATTCAATCTTAGGAAGGGAAGCACAGGTTCATTTCCTTAAATCAAGAACCCCTTATTGACATAAGTTACAATTAACTGTCCCCAGAGAGGGGACAGTTAATTGTAACTATATTTTACCGAGGATATGGTGACTTGTTTTCCTCTAACTTTCAGTACTGACATATTTTGATGTAGCCTATATTTTGTGTTTAATATTTCCTGCTAGTTAACAGCCGTTATCTTTCTCTTTGTAGATTATTGGACCAGTGTCAGGAATGATTGCTGTTTCCTGACAAGTGTCAGGAATGATTGCTGTTTCCTGACCAGTGTCAGGAGAGTGTGCTGTTTCCTGACCAGTGTCAGGAGAGTGTGCTGTTTCCTGACCCCATCAATCACCATTATTCTCTGTCTATGGTTACATTACGTTAAGCTTTAGATAACCCTATTACATATTAAAGTACTGTATTTATACAAGTGATATCAAGATAGGGTGGGCACCCTATATATTTTCATATGTGATATGTTGGCTGTATTTATTTCAGTCATCAGGGCGACGGGCTTACAGCAGATGTCTCGGGCAAGACATCAGTAAGTCAATGTTGTATTCTGAGACGTCACTGCAGACTTCATCTGTGTCAGGCATCATCTGTCAGGTGCATCTGTTATATGTTATGTAATTTTGTGTATCAAAACATATTTTAATATTTTTATATGATTGTTAATATGCTGTCACTCCATGTATCATACTGGTGTTCATTGGCAGACATCAGTTATTCTCACTCCATGTATCATACTGGTGTTCACTGGCAGACATCAGTTATTCTCACTCCATGTATCATACTGGTGTTCACTGGCAGACATCAGTTATTCTCACTCCATGTATCAAATCACAGAATGGATGAGGCTTGAACCCATATAGCAGTCCTAAAACTCACAGGCCAGTGTGTTAACCACTGGGCCACCTGGCTATAATAGGATTCATCCACCCTCGGTTTGAACCCCACCCGTTTAGTGATTTGTTTGCAATCACATTATTACGACTTCGTGAAACCATATATCATTTTCGACTCAACATTGGCATCTTTTGCACAGCTCAATAATTTTTGTAATATATTTTCCTGTACATATCACCTACTGTTGACTCGGTCATATTAGTTTTAAGTGCACATATTTTGCAATGTTTTTAGCCTTGTGATATATGCACACCTTGTGGTCCCCATAGTTCACACCATCTGTTGTAAACACTCACCAGCTTTTAGCCATAGTTCACACCATCTGTTGTAAACACTCACCAGCTGTCCTTGTTTATATTACAAGTCTCTTCAGGGATTCATTTACCTGTATTTTTACCATTAATAATGGCGCATATACCTTAACCATTAATAATGGCATTGTATATTCCAGTCGACCAAATAAAGTCGCATTTTTTGTAATAATGTTTCATTATCCATGTCTTCTTATTATTATTAAAATAATAGAAAGAACTATACCCATAAGGGTCAAACAAAGCTCGGGAAACAGGAGATACCATAATTAGGTTTGATCCTAGAAAGGAGAGGGTAGCTCCAATTCCTTGGAACATGACTATATTATATTCAAAATCATATGCTAAACCTGAATGGGTCATAGAGCGCTGCAAGGAGAGGGGTGCGAGAGAGGAGGTAGTGAAGATTGACGGTTAGTGTGAAACTGAAGTCAGAGTTGGTAAATAAGTTAGTTTCAATTGAAAAGATAGCAAATCTACATTAAAGGTAGGGTTTTCACCAAGATGGTGAGAACGTCAGGGGATGTCAGCATGTCAAGGGATGTCAGCATGTCAAGGGATGTCAGCATGTCAAGGGATGTCAGCATGTCAAGGGATGTCAGCATGGACAGGACAGTCTAGCAAAATATTAAGAACAGTGTGACCTGGTAATCCTTACAGAGGTGCTGCACATTTCCCCAGGTGATATCCGTGCGTGCGTGCGTGCGTGTGTATGTGTGTTAGTTACCATATTGTCCTACGCACATGTCGATTAGACACTAGGCCTGTTGTATGTGTGTGTGTGTGTGTGTGTGTTTACCTGGAGAGAATTCCAGGGGTCAACGCCCCTGCGGCCCGGTCTGTGACCAGGCCTCATGTTGGTGTATGTGTGTGTGTAAGGAAACACTTCGAAAAGTTTCCGCCCCGCCGGGAATTGAACCCGGGCCCTCCGTGTGTGAAGCGAGAGCTTTAGCCACCAGGCCACCGGGGCGTGTGCGTGTGTGTGCGTGTGCATATGTGTGTACTCACCTAATTGTACTCACCTAATTGTGGTTGCAGGGGTCGAGACTCAGCTCCGGCGCCGCCTCTTCGCTGTCCGTTACTGGGTCTCTGCTCTCCCTGCTCCATGAGCTTTATCATACCTTGTCTTAAAACTATGTATGGTTCCCGCCTCCACTATATCGTTCACTAGACTATTCCACTTCCTAACTACTCTATGGCTGAAGAACTGCTTCCTAACATCCCTTTGACTCATCTGAGTCTTCAGCTTCCAGTTGTGTCCCCTTGTTTCTGTGTTCCCTCTCTGGAACATCCTGTCACTATCTACCTTGTCAATTTCCCGCAGTATTTTGTATGTCGTTATCATGTCTCCTCTAACCCTTCTGTCCTCCAGTGTTGTTAATCCTATTTCCCTCAACCTTTCTTCATAGGACAGACCCCTGAGTTGTGGAACTAACCTTGTCGCAAACCTTTGCACTTTCTCTAATTTCTTGACATTTCTTGCATGTGTACTCACCTAATTGTGGTTGCAGAGGTCGAGACTCAGCTCCTGGCCCCGCCTCTTCGCTGTGTGTGTGTGTGTGTGTGTTAGTTAGTTACCATTTTGTCCTAGGCACATGTCGATTAGACACTAGGCCTGTTGTATGTATGTGTGTGTGTATGTGTGTAAGGAAACACTTCGAAATGTTTCTGCCCCACCGGGAATTGAACCCGGCCCCTGTGTGTACTCACCTAATTGTACTCACCTAATTGTGGTTGCAGGGGTCGAGACTCAGCTCCTGGCCCCGCCTCTTCGCTGTCTGCTACTGGGTCTCTGCTCTCCCTGCTCCATGAGCTTTATCATACCTTGTCTTAAAACTATGTATGGTTCCTGCCTCCACTATATCTTTCTCTAGTCCATTCCACTTCCTGACTACTCTGTGGCTGAAGAAATGTTTCCTGACATCCCTTTGACTCATCTGAGTCTTCAGCTTCCAGTTGTGTCCCCTTGTTTCTGTGTTCCCTCTCTGAAACAAGTGTGTATGTGTGTGTGTGTGTGTGTGTGTGTGTGTGTGTGTGTGTGTGTGTATGTGTGTGTGTGTGTGTGTGTGTGTGTGTGTGTCTGTGTGTCTGTGTGTCTAATTCGTAAACATGAGAAAGGTTTTCCAAACTCAATGATAGTGCAAAGCTGATGACCAGGAATCTAATTGTGGTTTGATATGAAACAGTTTGTTGTGTTCTAACTCTGACCAATGTTATTGCCTGTGATATTGAAGTTGTTGACAGTGCTGAAAAATAGTCTTGAGAAAGGAACACTCCTGTGGGAAATTGTTAGTTCATGAATAGCTGATTGAGCGGCTGAGTGTGTACGCTCACTGTCCTGGGCACCTGAGTGTGTACGTTTACTGTCCTGAACACCTGAGTGTGTACGTTCACTGTCCTGGACACCTGAGTGTGTACGTTCACTGTCCTGGACACCTGAGTGTGTACGTTCACTGTCCTGAACACCTGAGTGTGTACGTTCACTGTCCTGGACACCTGAGTGTGTACGTTCACTGTACTGAACACTTGAGTGTGTACGTTCACTGTCCTGGACACCTGAGTGTGTACGTTCATTGTCCTGAACACCTGAGTGTGTACGTTCACTGTCCTGGACACCTGAGTGTTTACGTTCACTGTCCTGAACACCTGAGTGTGTACGTTCACTGTCCTGGACACCTGAGTGTGTACGTTCACTGTCCTGGACACCTGAGTGTGTACGTTCACTGTCCTGGACACCTGAGTGTGTACGTTCACTGTCCTGGACACCTGAGTGTGTACGTTCACTGTCCTGGACACCTGAGTGTGTACGTTCACTGTCCTGGACACCTGAGTGTCTAAGGACCCAGAACAAAAATGACTCCTTTGTGGTTCATTGATAACCAATGTTGTGTACAAAGGCCAATGGTATGTGGGGGAGTTAATTTCTGGATACCTTGTAAGTGAACTCTGGGAGTCAGAAACAATGACAGGTAGACATGACTGCAATGTGTAGTGAAGAGTATTTCAAATGACTCATGAGAGTAAATACACAAAATTCAAGGTGCATAATAAATGGGGCGATAAAATATATAGTACATGTATTAGTATTACTACCGTTTGTAATTGTTCTGTATGTGGAAGATCATGGAAGCAGAAAAAATGACAGAGATAATGAGCATCTTGTCATTTTTTTATGTATAAAGGATTTTGACTGAGAAAGATAAAATTAGCCCCTACATACAAACATAAACCATGATGAACGAGATCAAGTTTAGACACTGTTTTCTCTATTGTCTAAACAAAGAAGAGTTTATCAGCTCCCCAAGAAAAATGGGCTAAAGTTGAAAGCTGTAAGCTTTTCCACCCTGAAATGTGCCAGTTGCCACAGCCACTCCAGAGAGAGTTTTTTTTAGCACTAGGAAGGAAAAAAACTGGCAGGAAATGACAGAAATCGTACACCAATTACAATAATTTCTGGAGTGGAATCACAGTCAATGGCCTCTACTCCAAAACAACAGATATTAGTGCCAGGAAAAAAGGAATCCCCCCCATACCACCAATCTGACGACATTCATCTTTGCAAATATAGAGGGTCTAAAGCCAGCGACAAACAACAAAATACCTTACATCCGTGGACTGCTTACAGAGTCAAATGCTATATTTGCGGTTTTCACAGAGACCCACATAAAGAATCACTTGGACAATGAAATACGGATCCCGGGTTACAACCTATACAGATGTGACAGAGTGAACAGGCAAAAGGGGATGGGGGTTGGCCTGTATATCACAGAGTCACTTATATGCTCAGAACTACTAAATGCCTCAAATGATGTAGTTAAGTTTTAGCAGTAAAGATCGAGAACCAAAACCTGGTCATTGTGGTTGTATACAAGCCTCCAGATGCAACGAAATGTCATCATATCCAAAACAATATACGTACTCAGATCACAACATAATAGAGGTCCTGACATGTATGCGGAGGGTCCCAGACTGACAAAATGTGATCAGTCGCGAGGGAGCCTTCACCCAATTCAACTTCAATAACAAAAACATAAGGTGGGACCAAGTAAACCAAGTCCTAAATTATATAAACTGGGAAGAAAGCCTAAGCAACACGGATCCTAAACTATGTCTAGAACAAATTAACTCTGTGGCACTTGAAGTTTGCTCAAGGCAAATTCCCTTAAGGAAAAGGAGGAGAAGATGTAAACTAGAAAGAGAAAGGCGCTCCCTATACAGGCGAAGGCAAAGAATAACAGCGGCTACAAGAGGCCAATATATCTGAAATAAGTAGGGAGACGCTGGTCAGAGAAATAGCAAACATCAAACTAAAGCTAAAGAAATCTTACAGGAGGTCAAGAAACACGTGAAGAACTAAAAGCCATAAATGAAATTGAAAGAAACCCAAAGTATTTCTTTCTTTTCTTATGCCAAATTAAAGTCGAGAACAACATCCAGTATTGGGCCTCTACTTAAACGGGATCGGTCCTATAAAGATGACAGCAAGGAAATAAGTGAGTTACTAAAGTCCCAGTATGACTCGGTTTTTAGCGAGCCGCTAACCAGAATGAGAGTCGAAGACCTAAATTATTTTTTTATGAGACAGTCACAGAATTTGGAAGACACACACCTATCTGATATTATCCTGACCCCGAATGACTTTGAAAAGGCGATAAATGACATGCCCATGCACTCCGCTCCAGGCCCACTCATGGAAATCCGTGTTCATCAAGAATTGCAAGAAGCCCCTATCACGTGCTTTTAACATCCTATGGAGAGAGAGCATGGACACTGGGGTCGTCCCGCAGTTACTAAAAACAACAGACATAGCCCCACTCCACAAAGGGGGCAGTAAAGCAATAACAAAGAACTACAGACCAACAGTGCTAACGCCCCATATCATAAAAATCTTTGAAAGAGTTCTAAGAAGCAAGATCGCCACTCATCTTGATACCCATTAGTTACACAACCCATGGCAGCATGGGTTTAGAGCAGGTCGCTCCTGTCTGTCCCAACTAATGGACCACTACGACAAGGTCCTGGATGCTCTAGAAGACAAACAGAATGCAGATGTAATATACACAGACTTTACAAAAGCCTTTGACAAGTGTGACCATGGTGTAATAGCACACAAAATGCGTTGGTAGATGGATCTATAATTTCCTAACAAATAGAACATAAAGAGTAGTAGTCAACAGAGTAAAGTCTGAGGCGGCTATGATGAAAAGCTCTGTTCCACAAGGCACAGTACTTGCTCCCATCCTATTCCTCATCCTCATATCGGACATAGACAGGGATATAAGCCACAGTGCTGTGTCTTCCTTTGCAGATGACACCCGAATCTGCATGACAGTGTCCACCATTGAAGACACTGCAAGACTCCAAGCAGACATCAACCAAATCTTTAAATGGGCTGTAGAAAACAATATGAAGTTTAATGATGAGAAATTTAAATTACACTCCGATATGGAAAATGTGAGGAAATTAAAATTTCATCAGAGTATAAAACAAATTCCAACCACACAATAGAGCAAAAACTAACGTCAAAGACCTGGGAGTGATCATGTCAGAGGATCTCAACTTCAAGGACCATAACATTGTAACAAACACATCTGCTAGAAAAATGACAAGATGGATAATGAGAACCTTCAAAATCTTCAAAACCAAGCCTATGAGACTCTTCATGTCGCTTGTTTTATCTAGGCTGGAATATTGCTGCACACTAACTGCACCTTTCACGGCAGGCGAAATTGCTGACCTAGAAAATGTGCAGAGAACCTTCACGGCACGCATAACTGTGATAAACCACCTCAATTACTGGGAACGCTTGAAGTTCCTAAACCTGAACTCCCTAGAACGCAGGCGGGAGAGATACATTATTATATACACTTGGAAAATCCTAGAGGGATTAGTACCATACTTGCACATGAAAATCACTCCCTATGAAAGCAAAAGACTCGGCAGACGATGCAACATCCCCCCAATGAAAAGCAGGGGTGCCACTAGCACGTTAACAGACAACACAATAAGTGCCAGGGGCCCAAGACTGTTCAACTGCCTCCCAGCATACATAAGGGTGATTACCAATAGACCCCTGGCTGTCTTCAAGCAGGCACTGGATAGGCACCTAAAATCAGTACCTGACCAGCCGGGCTGTGGTTCGTACGTTGGATTGCTTGTCGCCAGCAGTAAGAGCTCTTGGTTGATCAGGCCCTGATCCATCATGAGGCCTGGTCACAGACCGGGTCTCCAGGTAAGTTCAATCAACTATGATTGGCAGCTTTCAAGGTTACGAGAGACTTCCATGACATTTAACAAAGAGGCGGTCAAGAAATTTGATATCTCGTTCAGAGATATGGAAACTATACATGTATAGAAGAGTGAAGGGTAATAGTGTGCTGTGTAAGTCATTCAGTTAGTTTTGGCAATATTAAACTTGAAAAATGAGGTGGACCAGCTTGAAACATGATCAATAGCTTACTGTTATTGCTTGTCTATACAAGCAATAACAAAAATCATCTACATACTTGGAGGACCAGACAGTTGAAAGAAAAACATAGGTCATTAACAGCGAGCAGAAACAAGGCAGTGCTAAGAATGCAGCCTTGCAGTACACCTTCAACTCATACAAAGTCAGGGAAAAGGCTGTTATTAACACACTGATGTGCCTCTGATAATAAATCTTAAAAGCAGTGGTTGGCAGTTTGCCTTGGAGGCTTAATGCATGGGCCCTAGATAAGGTTCTGTAACACCAGGGGCTCTGGATAAGGTTCTGTAACACCAGGGGCTCTGGATAAGGTTCTTTAACACCAGGTTGTGTCATAAGCCTTTTCTATACTAAAGGACTTCAATTACTGATGGGTTATCAGTGAAGGCACTGGAGATATCTTCTAAAACCAAATGGATGAGGAGATAGTGCTGAGTTCCTAAAAACTAGAGTACATTTAAATCTGGACAGCAAAAGACAGCACCTATCAAATTCAATTTTACTGAACTGAAGTCTACTGAAATTTCACCTCATGGTACATGAGACATTGTATCAAACTGTGGGATGTCCACAAAAAAGTCTTGGTGAGCATGGTGAATTAATACCTACCACAGCCAAACAACAAACATTCCTCAGTTCATTACTGCAACCTAAGTGGTACATACTGTACACTACAGTGAACCCTCTTATACATACTGTACACTACAGTGAACCCTCTTATACATACTGTACACTACAGTGAACCCTCTTATACATACTGTACACTACAGTGAACCCTCTTATACATACTGTACACTACAGTGAACCCTCTTATACATACTGTACACTACAGTGAACCCTCTTATACATACTGTACACTACAGTGAACCCTCTTATACATACTGTACACTACAGTGAACCCTCTCAAAATGCCATACATAACTTACTGAAAATTTCTGCTCAATGACAAACAACTTATGTAAAGAATATTTGTACGTATGAGAAAAATGCTGTTATGTTACAAAAAGCTTCTTGAGTATAATAAAAATTAATACAAGACATTTAAAAAATTAACCCTTTCAGGGTCCAAGGCCATTTTTGGAAGGGGTGCGCCAGTGTCCAAGAATTTTCCAAAATTTTTATTTGTATTTTTTCTTATGAAATGGTAGAGAAACTTTTTCTGAAGGTAATAAAACAAAAAGTACGAAATTTGATTGAAAATTAATGAAATTATGCTCTCGCGAATTTTGATGTGTCAGCGATATTTACGCATCGGCGATTTTGCCGACTTTGACTCCCATTTTAGGCCAATTACACTATTCCAGTCGACCAAATTCTTAGCTATTTCACTAGTATTATTTATATTCTATCGATTGAGCACAAGAAATCGCCTAGTCAACTGTTTCAACTACAAAATAAAGTGATTGGAAATTGGTAATTTAGCCAATTTAACTCAAAGTTCAAAATATTCCAATTTCAAAATAGGGTGCAAAATAAACAATGCAGGCATTCCTGGCACTAAACTAACATTTCCTCTGTTCATTAGTTACTTTTTCAGTCTTTACAAATGAATTCCATTTTTATTTTTTATTCACACAATGATTTTTTTATTCAAACCAAAAAATGGAAGATTTAATATTATGCAATATTGTAATAATTATACAAATAATATCACCACATTTGTGAACGTATATCAGACCTACCAGCTGCCGCGTATTAGACGTGTGAGGTCATTTGTTTACTCTTGATTATCGGCAAAAATTGAACATTTCTGCTACTTTGAGCTCAGTTTCAAGCCATTTTTAATACTAAAACCAATCAAAATCATCTCTATATATGTAATATATCTTCCATTCTATCAAATGAGACCAAGAAATCGCAAATACAACTATAAAAAAATATACGAAACACTGCAAAGTCGCTGTTTTAATCGAAAATTACGGGTTTCAGGTTTTTTTTCTCTCATTATGCACTGTGTTCTGCAGGATTTGTTTTATGTGGTGCACACTTACCACATAGATGTATTCTCTCATATCTAGGCCCAAATTTACCGCTCAAAGCTTATCTGAGTGAGCTGAGCTCATGACGTAGAACTACGGTTTGGACCCAGAACTCAAAGCCGTAGAACTACGGCGCGGACCCTGAAAGGGTTAATACAGTTCATCTGAACTTACATTCTAATGAGAGAGGGGAGAGGGAGTGGGAGTGGGAGAACAGAGTAGGGAACAGAGAAGGACGTCTCATCTCTCCTGGACCCATCCTGGATAGATGTCATTTCAGAAGAGCCTTCAACACATGAGGGATGTGGGTGGCCTTACTGTTATGTACAAGGCCAACATTGTCAAAGTACCACACTTGGTTCCACTTCGAGGACAGCGAGAAGCAAGCTTCTAAACCACAAGACGGGCAGAAAGCAGCAACTTCACTCTGGCTGTACCATTCTCCAGAACATCACTTCATCCGAGATCATTTATCCCCAGGATGACTCGAGTCTGGAACACATTCTTACAGCATTATGATGTCAACGAGATAAAGTCAGTTGATCAAATGAAAATGCTGGCCCACAGATGGCTCCAACTTCATCCTGTTCCCTACTTGTATGTTTCATAACAATAAAAATGCTTTCAAATGAGCTGATGTTGGTAACAGCTCTTAGATTCTCAATAAAGTTAGGAACCCTTAACTTGTCAATAAAGTTAAGAATCCTTAACCTAACCTTGTCAAACCCTGTGTGAAAGAATGTAGATATAAACCATTTCCTTGTTAAATTAAATAGCTTAGCTCATTCTATAAATTTTACTGTTGAATTCGAAGTAAATAACTCATTGCCCTTCCTAGATGTTTTTATTATTAAGGGTAACATTGATTTTAAATTTTAAATTTACAGAAAACCTACAAATAATTGTTCCTATGTACACTATTACTCTTCACATCAAGATAGAGTTAAAGTGTCGGTTTTTTCTTCAATGTTTTTGAGAGCTTTACGTATTTGTAGTCCAGAGTTCATAGATGAAGAAATCTCTAAAATTTATGAAATAGCTAATGATTTAAAATACCCAAGAAACATAATTGATAAATCTTTTAAAATAGCTAGGGATTCGAAAACTAACCCAAAAAGTTTTTTCCAGGTGTATAGAACAAAAGTTAGAGATAAGATAGGTCCCCTTAAAAATAATTATGGGTATCTTACTGACAAAGAGAATGAAATGTACTCTATTTTTAATAATTATTTTCTCTCGGTTTTCACTCAGGAAGACACTAATAATATCCCAAGAATTAGGTATTTTAGTGGGCCTGAAGAAGATAAATTATGTAGTATCACAGTCACTAGCGAAATGGTTATCAAACAGATAGACCGTTTGAAGCAAAATAAATCGCCAGGCCCTGATGAGCTTTTTTCAAGGGTTCTTAAGGAATGCAAAATTGAACTCTGTGAACCCTTAACTAACATTTTTAACCTATCTCTTCAAACAGGTGTAGTGTCTGATATGTGGAAGATGGCTAATGTAATTCCTATTTTTAAAGCAGGGGACAAGTCGTTACCATCAAATTACCGCCCAATAAGTCTAACATCAATTGTAGGCAAATTATTAGAGTCGATTATAGCTGATAACATAAGAAGCCATCTCGATAGGCATAATTTGATTAATGATACTCAACATGGATTCACCAGGGGCCGTTCCTGCCTAACTAATTTATTAACTTTTTTCAGTAAGGCTTTTGAGGCAGTTGATCATGATAAAGAATTCGATATTGTTTATTTGGATTTTAGTAAGGCTTTTGATAGAGTACCACATCAGAGACTGTTGAAGAAAGTGGCTGCTCACGGCATTGGGGAAAAAGTGTTTTCATGGATCGAGGCATGGCTCACCAATAGGAAGCAGAGGGTGTGCATTAATGGGGTTAAATCTGAGTTTGGATCTGTAACAAGTGGCGTTCCACAGGGATCGGTTTTGGGCCCGTTGTTGTTTATAATATATATAAATGACCTTGACGAGGGAATTACTAGTGATATGAGCAAATTCGCTGATGACACGAAGATGGGTAGGATAATCGATTCAGACGTAGATGTCACGGAACTTCAGGAGGATTTAGACAAACTCAATTCCTGGTCAGAAAAATGGCAGATGCAGTTCAATATAGATAAATGCAAAGTTCTAAAGCTCGGGAATGTTCATAACCCTAGCACCTACCAGCTTAATAATGTTGAACTCAGCCGTACAGAATGCGAAAAGGATTTGGGGGTTATGGTAAGCAGCAACCTCAAACCAAGTCAGCAATGCCTAAGCGTAAGAAATAAAGCAAATAGATTACTGGGATTTATATCAAGAAGTGTAAGCAACAGAAGTCCAGCGGTTATATTACAGCTTTATACATCATTAGTAAGGCCTCACCTAGATTATGCAGCTCAGTTCTGGTCTCTATTTTACAGAATGGATATAAATTCGTTAGAAAACATTCAGCGACGAATGACAAAGTTAATTCATAGCATTAGAAATCTTCTGTATGAAGAAAGATTGAAGACGTGTCTTGTGTACTCTCTGTGGACTGAACCATCTTTGCTGTGCTTCCGTTATTAGCTACCTGAGATTGGATGATGGTTTCCCTCGACTACGAGCAGCTATATCTCCAAATGAAGGCGGAATTAACGGAAGCTAGAAGAGAGATTCAACGTTTGAAGGGTATATGCAAGGATTATCCCCGGAACAATGTCGCTGATGATCATACCAACGAATGGATGCTAGTCGAATCTGAAGGGACGAAGCTGAAGTTGAAGAAGGTCCAGGAGACTGCTGTGAAAACCAGCAACTCTTTCTCCTTGTTATCAGACGAATGTGAAGACATCAACTGCAGTGGAGGGAGCTGTTAGGGCTTTAAACTAGAAAAAGTTAGTGGAATGGGTTATGGGGGGAAAACAGTGAAGTCCCAGTGTAGTAATGTTATAAATTCTAGGGGAACTAGTAATAGGCAGAATAAGGTGGATATTGGAAAGCCAGTGGCACTAGGTGACAAGGACAGTAATAGGTATAAGGGAAAAACAGAAATGAGCAGGAAGGGTAAAGAGAAAGGAGGGTCTTTAAGTGTATTTTACACAAATAGTCGTAGTGCTAGGAATAAGATGGACGAGTTGAGATTAGTTGCAAGTACGGGTAATATTGATGTTTTTGCAATAACTGAGACATGGTAGTAGGTAGTAGGTTGGTAGACAAGTAGGTAGTAGGTTGGTAGACAGTAGGTAGTAGGTTGGTAGACAGCAACCACCCAGGGAGGTACTACCATCCTGCCAGGTGACTGTGAAACAGAAACCTGAAACTGTTTTACATGATGGTAGGATTGCTGGTGTTGTTTTTCTGTCTCATAAACATGCAAGATTTCAGATACGTCTTGCTACTTCTACTTACACTTAGGTCACACTACGCAAACATGTACACGTTTATGTATACACACTCATCTGAGTTTTCTTTGATTTTATCTTAATAGTTCTTGTTCTTATTGCTTTTCCTTTCATATCCATGGGAAAGTGGAATAAGAATCTTTCCTCCGTAAGCCATGCGTGTTGTAAAAGTCAACTAAAATGCCAGGAACAATGGGCTAGTAACCCCTTTTCCTGTATAGCTTACTAAAAACAAAAAGAAGAAAACCGTCAAAGTGGGATGTTTGAATGTGCGTGGATGTTGTGCGAATGATAAGAAAGAGATGATTGTAGATGTTATGAATGAAAAGAAGCTGGATGTCCTGGCTTTAAGTGAGACAGAGCTGAAAAGGGTAGGAGAGTTTCAGTGGGGAGAAATAAATGGGATTAGGTCAGGGGTTTCAAATAGAGTTAGAGCTAAAGAAGGAGTGGCAATAATGTTGAATAATCAGTTATGGCAGGTAAAGAAGGAATATAAATGTATAAATTCAAGGATTATGTGGAGTAAAATAAAGGTTGGATGTGAAAAGTGGGTTATAGTAAGTGTTTATGCACCTGGAGAAGAGAGAAGTGTAGAGGAGAGAGAGAGATTTTGGGAAATGTTGAGTGAGTGTGTGGGGAGTTTTGAACCAAGTGAGAGAGTAATTGTGGTTGGGGATCTTAATGCTAAAGTGGGTAAAAATGTAGTGGAGGGAGTAGTCAGTAAATTTGGGGTGCCAGGGGTAAATGTAAATGGGGAACCATTAATTGAGCTATGTGTGGAAAGAGGTTTGGTAATAAGTAATACATATTTTATGAAAAAGAGGATAAATAAATATACAAGGTATGATACAGCACGTAAGGAAAGTAGTTTGTTGGATTATGTATTGGTGGATAAAAGGTTGATGGGTAGGCTTCAGGATGTACATGTTTATAGAGGGGCAAAAGATATATCAGATCATTATTTGGTTGTAGCTACAGTTAGAGTAAAAGGTAGATGGGACAAAAAGAAAATGGCAACAACAAGTAAGAGAGAGGTAAAAGTGTATAAACTAAGGGAGGAGGAAGTTAGGGTGAGATATAAGCAAATATTGGCAGAAAGGTGGGCTAGTGCAAGTTTGAGTAGTGGGGGGGTTGAAGAGAGTTGGGATAGTTTTAAAAATGCAGTATTAGAATGTGGGGCAGAAGTTTGTGGCTATAGAAGGGTGGGTGCAGGAGGAAAGAGGAGTGAGTGGTGGAATGAAGAAGTAAAGGGTGTGATAAAAGAGAAAAAGGTAGCTTATGAGAGGTTTTTACAAAACAGAAGTGTTAATAGAAGAGCAGAGTATATGGAGAATATAAGAGAGGTGAAGAGAGTGGTGAGAGTGCAAAAGAAGAGCGGATGAAAGAATGGGAGAGGCTCTGTCAAGAAATTTTGCTGAAAACAAGAAAAAAATTTGGAGTGAGATAAACAAGGTAAGAAAGCCTAGGGAACAAATGGATTTATCAGTTAAAAACAGAGTAGGGGAGTTAGTAGATGGGAAGCTGGAGGTATTCGGTAGATGGTGGAATATTTTGAGGAACTTTTAAATGTCGATGAAAAAAGGGAGGCGGTAATTCCATGTACTGGCCAGGGAGGTACAACATCGTTTAGTAAAGGGACACAGTTGCAACTGGTGTGACATTTTGTTGTGGCAACGTTTCGCTCTCCAGGAGCTTTCTCGGGCCGTTGCAGGCGGTATGTGGGCGCAGTTGGTGTATGTGTGCTATCAGGGTGAGGTGGGGAAGCTGGTGGTGTTGGTGGTGGTGGTGATGTGAGTGGTGTTGGTGGTGGTGGTGATGTGAGTGGTGTTGGTGGTGGTGGTGGTAGTGGAAGTAGTACAATAAGGTAGAACAATCAAAGATTGAAGACCCTTAAATTACATTCACTTGTAAGACGTAGAATGAGGGGAGACATGATCGAGGTATACAAGTGGAAAATGGGTATTAACAAAGGGGATATAAATAAGGTCTTGAGGATATCTCTCCAAGAGAGAACCCGCAATAATGGATTCAAGTTAGATAAGTTTAGATTTAGAAAGGATATAGGAAAATATTGGTTTGGAAATAGGGTAGTTGATGAGTGGAACAGTCTGCCTAGTAGGGTTATTGAAGCAAGGACCTTGGGTAGTTTCAAATTTAGGTTGGATAAATTCATGAGTGAGAGGGGTTGGATTTGAGTGGGAATTGCACATGAGTAAATAAAATTATCAAAGCTTATTTCTTGGGTAGCATTGAAAATTAGGTTGAACAAATATTCTGTTAGTAGGATGGAATGTGAAGGACCTGCCTAGAATGGGCCAACAGGCCTGCTGCAGTGTTCCTCCTTTCTTATGTTCTTATGTTCTTATGTTTAATATGAAAAATCGGGACTTGCCTGCCGAATGTCACATTCAGGGTTTTAAATTGTTCCAAGTAGACAGAAGTATCGGGAAGGGGGGTGGGGTGGCACTCTATGTCCGTGATCATTTTAATTGTTGCATAAAAACGGGTATAAAGTCTGAATTAACACATACAGAGTCTGTCTGGATAGAATTTTCAGATGGGTGTGAAAAATTGATTTTAGGCGTGATTTACCGTCCCCCAAACTTAGATAGGGAACAAGGGAGACTACTTTGGGAGGAAATTGTTAAGGCCACAAGGCACGATAACGTAGTAATTCTAGGGGACTTTAACTTTAGTCAGATTGATTGGAATTTCTTGACAGGGAATTTAGAATCTAGCGACTTCTTAGAAGTAGTTCAAGATTGTTTTTTGAAGCAGTTTGTGACAGAACCTACAAGGGGAAATAACCTGCTTGACTTAGTTCTGGCAAACAAAGAAACCCTTGTTATTAATTTAGAAATTACAGAGGAACTCGGCGCAAGCGACCACAAATCAATTACCTTTGGCATTGAATGGAAGTTTCATAGTAGGAATAACTCAGTAACGGTCCCAGATTTTCGCTTAGCAGATTACAATGGACTTAGAACATAAGAACATAAGAACATAAGAAAGGAGGAACACTGCAGCAGGCCTGTTGGCCCATTCTAGGCAGGTCCTTCACATTCCATCCCACTAACAGAATATTTGTTCAACCTAATTTTCAATGCTACCCAAGAAATAAGCTTTGATAATTTTATTTACTCATGTGCAATTCCCACTCAAATCCAACCCCTTTCACTCATGAATTTATCCAACCTAAATTTAAAACTACCCAAGGTCCTTGCTTCAATAACCCTACTAGGCAGACTGTTCCACTCATCAACTACCCTATTTCCAAACCAATACTTTCCTATATCCTTTCTAAATCTAAACTATAAGAACATAAGAACATAAGAAAGGAGGAACACTGCAGCAGGCCTGTTGGCCCATACTAGGCAGGTCCTTCACAATCCGTCCCACTAACAGAATATTTGCTCAACCCAATTTTCAATGCTACCCAAGAAATAAGCTTTGACAATTCTACCCACTCATGCGCAGTCCCACTCAAATCCAACCCCTCTCACTCATGAATTTATCCAACCTAAATTTGAAACTACCCAAGGTCCTAGCTTCAATAACCCTACTAGGCAGACTGTTCCACTCATCAACTACCCTATTTCCAAACCAATACTTTCCTATATCCTTTCTAAATCTAAACTTATCTAACTTGAATCCATTATTGCGGGTTCTCTCTTGGAGAGATATCCTCAAGACCTTATTTATATCCCCTTTGTTAATACCCATTTTCCACTTGTATACCTCGATCATGTCTCCCTCATTCTACGTCTTACAAGTGAATGTAATTTTAGGGTCTTCAATCTTTCTTCGTAAGGAAGATTTCTAATGCTATGTATTAATTTAGTCATTCTACGCTGAATGTTTTCTAACGAATTTATGTCCATTCTGTAATATGGAGACCAGAATTGAGCTGCGTAATCTAGGTGAGGCCTTACTAATGATGTATAAAGCTGTAATATAACCTCTGGACTTCTGTTGCTAACACTTCTTGATATAAATCCAGTAATCTATTTGCCTTATTACGTACGCTTAGGCATTGCTGTCTTGGTTTAAGGTTGCTGCTACCATCACCCCCAAGTCCTTCTCGCAATCTGTATGGCTAAGTTCTACGTTATTTAACTTATAAGTGCTTGGGTTATGGACACTCCCGAGCTTCAGAACCT
>WNWK01018704.1:0-39351 GCA_009830355.1 Cherax destructor | reverse complement strand
AGTACCCAAGAGGAAATACAAGTGATGCCATATCATCAACTCTATAAAGCACTGCAAGTTAAAACAGCTCAGAGGTGGTTTACACAACCATTAACTACTAACAACTTTGCATCATCAGCAACACAAGAATCACAGCCATCCACCTGAGCCCAGTGGGCTCACATTAACCCTCTCCACACTCTTCCATGTCAAGAAGAAAACACTACCAAAATATAAAGTATGTTAAAGTGTAGTAATTTTTACTTAGTTCAAAAGAAAAAACGGTCTGGCAAATTTGAAGGTGTCTGGAACGTAACCCTATTTTCCAAATTATTCTTCACTTCACATAAGACTTTTTTACATTATGCACCAATTTCCAGAAACATAACCCACGTATAGTTAGAGTTTACAGAATATTTTTAAATGAAATCATAAAAATTACCATACAATTACTAAGTCATCAGCAGCAGCCAGAAACAACAAATTATGTAGGTTGCATTAATAATTTCCATTATGCTTACAAAACAAGATGCGATGAACTTATGCCCATACTGGATACAAAAGTATACTGTGAAGAGTACTGAAGAACAAACACACATTGCAGAGGAAGCTGTGGTTAATGATGTAATACAGACTGCACAGGACAAAAATTTGTCACAATAAAAGCTAGCTCTGCACCTGTCTTTTCTTCAATACCTAAATTATTATTTTTACCTTGTGGACTCCCAATGTTCCAAATGGCAATGGATTTCCTGTTTTTGCACTGATCAACAATACTTCAGAATCAAGAATAAGGTCTTTACCATGAGGAAAAGCCTTAGGTATGTAGTCCTTAAAATGGGATACCTGAAACATAGTATAAACACAACTAATTAACATAACTCAAGAAATCATAATGACACGATTGCAAACAATCCATACCATGGGTGGGTCTTGAACTCGCTAAAATTTGAACTATGCTAACCCTCCTATGGTGTATAAATATACCAAGTTGGATGAATTTTATTGTAGCCAGCTGGCCCAGTGATTAATGCGTCAGTCTGGAGTTTCAAGACTCACTAACCGCGAGTTCAAGCCCCACCCGTGGTATAGCTTGTTTACAACTAATTAATGTGGATATTTCAAATGAACAAAAAATAATCATGTAGTTACATAATAAAAATATTATATCTCATTGTAAACTAGTATCTCAGATGTACCATATATCTTTTGTTCAAAAAATGTATATACAATGGACCCTCGGTTTTCGTTGATAATTCTTTCCAGAATGCTGTTCAAGTGCCATTACCGAACAAATTTGTTCCCATAAGGACGAATGTAAATTAGATTAGTCATTTCAGACCCCCAAATATACACTTACAAAAGCACTTACAAAAATACACTTACAAAATTGTTCAAGTTTTGAGCTGTACGAAAACCGAGGGTCCACTGTATATACTACTGTATTAACCCTTTCACTGTCGAGACCCCTGCTTACAAACTTGCTCTCAGTATCGAAGAATTTAAAAAAAAAAAATCTTATGAAATGATAGAGAATCTTTTGCCAATAGTAATGAAACCAAAAGTACGAAATTTGATGGAAAACTTACAGAATTATGCTTTTGCGAAGTTAGAGGTCTTGGCGATATTTACGCATCGGCAATTTCGCCCACTTTGAGCCCTATTTTCGGCCAAGAACTCCTTTTGTTCTATCGACTGAGTACAAGAAACTGCCCATTTACCACTTTCAACTACCCAATAAAGTGATCAAAAATTGGTAATTTGGAAAATTTCATACACAATTCAAAGAAGGCCAATTTCAATATAGGGTCCAGAATTAACAATGCAAACATTCCTAGCACTAAAATAACATTTTCTCTATTCATTAATCATGTCTCTAGGACTCTATTATATTATGCTTGCTTTCCATTTTGAATTTTTATTCACACAAAAAATAGATGATATACTATTATGCAGACTACTGCATTATTGTAAAAATGGTATAAATAATATCAACGCATTTGTGAAAACATATTAGACCCACCAGTTGACATGTATTGGACACGTGATGTGATTTGTTTATTCTTGAACATCGGCAGAAATCGAAAATTTCTGCTATTTTGAGCTCAATTTCAAGGTACTTTTAGTCCGTAAACCATTCAAAATAATCTCTATTTCTGTAATATATCTTCTGTTCTATCAAATGAGACCAAAAAAACGAGAATACAACCATAAATACCATACAAAAATACACCACAAAGTCGCTGTTTTAAACCAAAATCACAGTCAGTTTTTTTTTCATTATGCACCATGTGCTGCAGGATTTTTTTATACTGTGCACACTGACCACTCAGACCCATTCTCTCATATGTAGGCCTACCAGCTTTCTCCCGCAAGATTGGAAGTCTCTAGAATTTTGGTGTAGTAATACGGGACCAACACTGGCTTGCAAGCCGTAATATTATGGAACCGACAGTGAAAGGGTTAATAACATTATAACAACATATACTCAAAAGAATAAACTGTACTATTTGGAGAGAAAATTACCTTATGAGGCATCACAGGTTTTAGTGAACGTGAAAATACATGAACTTGCTGCCCTTCTTGTGGACCTGAACTCTTTCTCCATCGTATTTAATTTCTGCGAACATTGCCCCACTTGGCACTTCTTAAAAGCATAATCAACTGATTTACATGCCTCTGCCTGTAAGATAAAAAATAAAATATTTATATTTTCAAAGTAACATACCTGCCAAACTTCTTTTTCCATGTAATAAAATGCAACAATCAAAGCTAAAAATCCTGAAACCCAATATAAGAACATAAGAAAGAAGGAACACTGCAGCAGGCTTACTGGCCCATGCGAGGCAGGTGCATTCTCCTACTGGCTTAAGCCAATGCCCTAACCTAGTCAGGTCAGGTCACATTCACTAACCCCTTGACTGTCGCAACCCTCAATCCTGAGTGCCATTCTGTTGTCGCAAAATATTCGAAAACAAAAAAATTATTTTCTTATCAAAATGTTGAGATTATTTTTCTGATTGTTTTATCCTAAAAACAGATTTTTGCCATCAATACTTACCGAGATATGGAGGTGTAAAGTTGGCAGAAAATGAGCGCGTATGGCAACATCGCGACTGCCGCTCACTCAGTAAACATTTGTTTACTTCCATTCATAGATTTCTTGTTTTTTCACTATTTTCTTATTTTGCGTAACTTATGTGGCCTGTGAGGCTAAGATAAGGTGCAATGTATATATATACATTCGTTGTATGCAACACAATAATAGCATAAACATTAGTATCTTTATATTGTTTACAAAACTTGTTTACACAAATGAACAATACAAAAAATCTTTATTACTATTGTTCTATAATATATATACAAATGTACAGTCACTGGACATGTTCATAAAAGTTCTGCAGCTTGTGGAACTCTTTGAAACATGCACAGTGGTGTTTTACGTTCCTCACACATAAAACGAATGTCTCTGCATTTTTGTGGGTGTTTTTTTGTATATGCACAGACAAAACATCTCTTCTGAGCAGTTTTCTTCAAAGTAGTAGCAAGCAGTTGTGTTAGGTAGTTATCCTAGGTTGATGGTCGTCTGGGTCGTCATTCCTTCCTTCCTACATTCCTTCCTCTTCACCTTCCTTCCTCCTTCCTTCCTTCCTACCTACCTACCTACCTACCTATCCTACCTACCTACCTACCTACCTACCTTCCTTCCTTCCTTCCTTTCTTTCATCTCGTCCTTCCTTTCTTCCTTCTGGTTTCTATAAATACACACATAGTCACTGGACACGTGCCTAGAACTGCTATAAGCTTCTGGAAGCTGGTTGTTGTGTCTGGGTCATCATTCCGACCTTCCTTCCTTCCTTCATTCCTTCTAACCTTTCTTCCTACATTCCTTCCTTCCTTTCATCTCGTCCTTCCTTCCTTCCTTCCTTCTGATTTCTATATATACGCATATATAATCACTGGACACTTCATAGAATTGCTATTAGCTTCTGGAAGCTGGTTGTTGTTTCTGGGTCGTCATTCCTTCCTTCCTTCCTTCAACCTTCCTTCCTTCCTTCCAACCTTCCTTCCTACTGCCTTCCTACATTCCTTCCTACCTACCTTCCTTCCTTTCTTTCATCTCCTTCCTTCCTTCCTTCTGGTTTCTATATATACGCATATATAGTCACTGGACACTTCATAGAACTGATATTAGGCTTCTGGAAGCTGGTTGTTGTGAGTGTGTGGACTTGTAAATATGCTGAGTCAGGGTGCGGCTGCTGTCAAAATGACATATTATACCATCACTCACCACCTCACTCCTGTCAACACCCATGGGGTCCCAAGCTCTTCTTCCCCACAGTCCTTTCTACCTAATTACTCACTACTTACGTACCTCTACGTACCTACTTGCTTACCTACTTGCTTACCTACTTGCTTACCTGCTTGCTTACCTACTTGCTTACCACTTGCTTCCTACTTGCCTCCTACTTACCTACTTGCCTTCCTCTTACTTGCCTACCTACTTACTACTACCAACCTATTTCTATTGTTCTATAATATATATACACATATAATGACTGGACACTTTCCATCAACTTCCTTACCGCTTGAAGTGTGTGGACTTCCTCTCATCTCCTTTCTTTCTTCTTTTGTTCTTTCCTTCCTCTCATCTCTACTTCCTTTCTTTCTTTCCTTCCTTCCTTTCCTCCTTCCTTCTTTACTTCCTTTCATCTCTTCTTTCCTTCCTTCCTTCCTCTCATCTCTTCCTTACTTTCTTTCTTTTTTCCTTCCTTCCTTCTGGTATCCTGGGCATTGCTTTCGGTCACAAACTCCTCAAAACCATGAAATTCATCTTCAGAGACACTTCCATCTGTGTTAGAGCTATCATTGAGGAAGAAAACAGTCCCAGATGCGCCGGGGAGTCAGATAATTCTTACCGCTAGGCATGCTGAACAAGGACTACTGAAATGGCGTTCCCACAATGCACCACTGGCTGCCCGATTTTTTTTATACTGCGCACACTGACCACACAGACCCATTCTCTCACATGTAGGCCTACCAGCTTTCTCCTGTTTGATTTGAGGCCGCTAGAATTTAGGCGTATAGATACGTCCGAAACAGTGGCTCGTAAGACGTATATATACGACCGAAACAGTCAAAGGGTTAAGGAAGGAGCACGGCATCTGACATAGTAGCACAAGCTAATCAGGTCCAACTCACACCCACCCACACCCACTCATGTATTTATCTAACCTATTTTTAAAACTACACAACGTCTCAGCTTCTATGACAGTACTTCTATAACAGTACGTATGTACTTGCCTATTTTGGTGTCGTCAGCAAATTTGCTTATGCCGCTCTTATTCCTCATCTATGTCATTTATGTAAATTGTGAACAAAGTGCCCAACACTGACCACTGTGGACCACAGAGGTCAGTGACGTGACCCCATTCTGATTTCTCCCCATTTATGCAAACTCTCTGCTACCTATTTGTCAATCATGCCTCTACCCAGGAAAAATTTCTCCTCCAATTCCGTAAGCCTTAAGTTTCCTCAATAGCCTCTGATGTTGAACTCTATCAAAGCCTTATTGAAGTCCATATTCACAATACAGTGGAACCCCGGTTAACGCAAAAATTCATTGCAGAAGCCTGCTCAAGTGCCATTACCGAACGAATTTTACTTCCTTAAGAAAAATGTCATTTAGGTTAGTCTATTCAGACCCCCAAAATTACATTCACAAGCACTTAATATTATACTTACATAAGTGCACAATTTCCGGGTGTTCGTAACCGGGTTCCACTGTACAGTGGACCTCGGAAATCGAACACTCCCAACTCGCCCTATTATGTAAGTTTATTATTGTAAGTGCTTTTATAGGTGTATTTTTGGGGTCTGAAACGACTAATCTAATTTACATCATTCCTTATGGGAATAAATTTGTTTGGTAACAGCACTTGAACAGCATTCTGAATGAAGAATGTTCGATTTCCGGGGTTCACTGTATCATATTCAATACCATGATCTACCTCCTCAAATACCTTAGTGAAAAAACTTAGTAAATTCGTAAGACAGAAATGCCCCTTTGTAAAACCGTGCTGAGATTCATTAATCAATTTATGCCCTTCAAGAAGGCTATGAATTGCCTCGGCAATTACTGATTCCATAAATTTTCCCACTATAGAGGTAAGGCTTATTGGTCTATAGTTCAAGCAAAGGACCTGTTACCTGCCTTGCAAATAGGTATTACATTTGCCATTTTCCACTTGTCTGGCACTATGCCAGTTTGAAGTGATATATTGAAAAGATTAGCCAAATGTATGCTAAGTTCCTCTTTACATTCCTTTAAAACCCTTGCAAACAGTTCATCAGGGCCTGGGGATTTGTTAGGTTTTAATTTCTCTATTTGTCTGAGGACCATGTCACTAGTTACCCCAATCGTGCATAGTTTATTATCGTCCTGTTCTACATAATTGATTATTTCTGGAATTTCGCTAGTATCTTCCTGAGTAAAACTGAGAGGAATTAAGTGTTGAAAAATTCACACATTTCTTTATCATTGTCAGTGATCTGACCTGAGTTACTCTTACGTGGGCTATCTTGTCCCTAATCTTACTTCTGTATACCTGAAAGAACCCTTTTGGGTTAGTCTTTGAATAACTTGCGACTTTAGCCTCATAATCCCTTTCTGCTTTTCTTATTCCTTTTTTTATTTTTATCTTTAATTGAATATATTAATTTCTTAACTGCCCATCCTCTCTTTTGATATGCCTATTTATGCCTCTCTTTTGACCAATGAGATGTTTCAATCTATTGTTTATCCATTTGGAATCATTTTTGTAAGATCTAATTTCCCTACTTGGAACAAAAGTTGTCTGGGCAGCTAGCACTATGCTCTGAAACACGTCATATTGGCAACCAACACCACCTACCTGACCCATAGTCAGGTCATCCCAATTTAGCCCACCCAGGTAATTTCTCAGTCCCAAGAAGTTGGCCAAGCGGAAGTCTGGGACAGAGACTTGATTGCAGTTATCTGGGTAAGTCCATGATATATTGAAACTAAGTGATTTATGATCGCTTTCCCCAAGCTGATCATTAACCTCAAGATTATTAACTAGTGATTGTTTGTTGGCAAGAACCAAGTCAAGCAGATTGTTTTCTCTAGTTGGTTCTGTCACAAACTGTTTTAAAAAGCAATCCTGAACCATATCAAGAGAGTCACTAGACTCAAGATTTCCTGTCACATTGTTTCAATCAATTTGCCTAAAGTTAAAATCTCCCATTAACACAACATTTTCATATCTAGACGCTCTTATGAATTTTGTCCCATAGCAGCTTACTGCACTCCCTATCAAGGTTTGGGGGCCTATTAATCACACCCAAAATTAATTTTTCACAAACTTCGAGAAACTATAGCCAAACAGATTCTGTGTCCTATGTTTCTAATCTTATATCTTGTCTAACACAACAATTTAAATTATCTCTGACATACATCGCCCCTCCACCATCCTTCCTGTTGACCCTATCAATGTGGAATAGTTTATAACCCTGTATGTTGCATTCAGAAGGCATTTCTCTATCTTTCAAGTTGAACCAGGTCTCCATTATAGCAATAATATCTATATTACCTCTAGGTAGTAGGTTGGTAGACAGCAACCGCCCAGGGAGGTACTACCTCCTGCCAAGTGAGTGTAAAACGAAAGCCTGTATTGTTTTACATGATGGTAGGATTGCTGGTGTCTTTTTCTGTCTCATAAACATGCAAGATTTCAGGTACATCTTGTTACTTCTACTTACACTTAGGTCACACTACACATTCATGTACAAGCATATATAAACACCCTCTGGGTTTTCTTCTATTTTCTTACTAGTTCTTGTTCTTATTTCCTCTTATCTCCATGGGGAAGTGGAACAGAATTCTTCCTCCGTAAGCCATGAATGTCGAAGAGGCGACTAAAATGCCGGGAAAAAGGGGCTAGTAAACCCCTTCTCCTGTATATATTACTAAATGTAAAAGGAGAAACTTTCTGTTTTCCTTTGGGCCACCCTGCCTCGGTGGGAAACGCCACGTGTTGAAAAAAAAGAAAGATCTATATTACCTGCACTTGAAGTAATCTTAGCTCATCTATCTTATTCCTTAGACTCCCACTTTATATTTGTAAACCTTAAGGGAGCTAGTCACTCGTTGCCCTCTACTATCTCTCTTTGTTTGTTCAACAATTGCCTTGCCTTTACTACACTTTATTTTGAATATTGTCTTTTAAACATATCCTTGGGGTATCCTGGAAATATCTGCTGTTTTCACCCTATTTGAGCCTGATTTTTTTCCCACAAACATCTTAACTCTATAATCTATCAGTTTAAAGTCCTAGACAAGTCATCAATGACCCTCTCAATCGAACTGGCTAATGCAACCATTCCAGCCCCAGAAGATGAACCCCACCCCTTGCATACATATCACGTTTGCCATAGAATTTGTCCCAGTTATCAATGAATGGGATTACAAGTTCCTTGCAGTACCTGTCTACCAGCAATTTATGCCAAATCCCTAGACATCCATTCATTCCCACCCCCCTTCTAGGCAAGATGCCACATATGACTGGGATCCTCAGACCTGACTACATCTATGACTGACCTGTACTTATCTAGCAGCACCTGTCTCCTGCCTTCCCAATGTCATTTCCCCCACACAAGACAGATAATGGGCTTGTTCCCATTACCTGACATAATATTACCCAACCTGCTGACTATATCAAACACCAGCTCCTGGGAGTCACATTGTCTGCCTTCCTATCTAGGTTACAAAAAACCGGTCCATATATCTTACCTGAGAGTCCCCCACAATCAGAATATTCTTACCTTGATTAGCAGGAAGTCAGTGGTCCTTTAACCTCACTAACCACTGAAGTATACTCGTCCTGAGAACAAAAATTATTTCCTACCTTCCTTATCTTCCTTTTTCCCAGAATTGTGAACCACTTGCCACTTAAAGTGGCTGCCACTCTCAACTCACTGCTGGTAACCTATTCCCCCTTCCAGCTCCAACCATTCACTCCTCCCAAACCCATCTAGGGAAGCTTCAGCCTCCTATTTTCCTCCTGAAGAAGTAGAACCTCCTTCTTCAACACTTTAACCTGAGATTTAAAACACTACAGCAAGCCATGGTACTCGGTACACCCCCTATTCCCAGACAGCTTAGGACAGGATGACCTCACTGACCACTGACAACAGCGTACTGAGTTATCTACGGTTAATTTTTTTCCAATATACGTACTATTATTTTCCTCTATTCAATCATTATTAGTCAATGTACCTACCATAGAGTCATGGCTTGCTATTAGCTGCAGCCACAGTCACAGTTTTCTCAGTTTCACAGCAAGAGAAAATAAGCAATGTCCTGCTTTGTCAAGAGGCACTATAAGTTTTAATTTTAACAGGGGAAAGCAATAAAACTGTACGGGTCAGACAGTGCTTCGAGAATGGGAGGCAGACAGGTTGATCCAGGAAGGGGACGATAAATCTAGTTCATTGGATCAAGAACCCTTTACTGGCACCAAAGCACCTCCTTTGAGGGCCAAGGGAATAGCCTGAAGTGCCCACTGCCTGACTAGATGTCATAGGAAAAACTATGGAAATTTTGAAGTGTGTATAAACTTATACAGTGGACCCCGGTGTCGTCATGCTCCAAACTCGCCCTTTTATTTAAGTGTATTTTTTAAATGCTTTTGTAAGTGCATTTTGGGGGTCTAAAAGGACTAGTCTACTTTACATTATTCCTTATGAGAATAAATTCGTTTGGTAATGGCACTTGAACAGCATTCTGGAACAAAAATAACGAAACCGGGGTCCACTGTATAATGTTGTTATGGGCCAATGAAGAGACCGTATGATACCGTATGATACAGCACAATGAAACAGTTCAAGTCTTTGTTAATAAGAGTTTCAATATGACAATAAATTACACCATCAAGATTGTTGTGCTAGGGTAAACAACTTTATGCTTGTGACCCACCAGCATGGGAAGGACTGGAGTCATAACTTGAGCCTTCATTTGGAACTTGACTCCAGAACTGCCAGCATCCAAAATTTGGTCCAATACTGTATCTATGTTGCTGTAGTTTGGAATGCTTCATAAGCCTCGGAATGAAAGAGCATCCAATCTGCAATGGTAAATAGCAAATAAGAAACAAATTTTCACATTAATAAAAAAAAAAAAAAAACCAAGTGTAGTCAAATTAATTATTTTTCTTCAAAATGTATGTTTTATACTAGATTATTATTCTTCACTGGGAAGTTCTAACCTCATAAGGATCATACAACCCTAGGGAAATGGGAGGTAATTAGGTTTGACCCAAGGAAA
The DNA here is from genome assembly GCA_009830355.1 of Cherax destructor. Lineage (NCBI taxonomy): Eukaryota > Metazoa > Arthropoda > Malacostraca > Decapoda > Parastacidae > Cherax > Cherax destructor. Next base: position 29,027 of record WNWK01018704.1, on the reverse strand, counting down.
AGGGTAGCTCCAATTCCTAGGATCAAGAGCCCTTACCAGCATTGAGACACTATTATGAAGAGTTCATATACAGTACTAGTATCTGTACAATTATGTCAGAGAGGATCACACTTAACACTTTCACAAGTATACAACCAAGAGCACCATCATGTCACTCATAAAAAATCCCTATTTTAGAAGTGTTTCAATTATTTATTCTTTTTCAAATACAGTGGTACTCGGTTAACGATGGTCCCCAAACTCACCCTTTTATGTAAGTTTATTTTTTTAAATGCTTTTGTAAGTGTATTTTTGGGGGTCTAAAAGGACTAGTCTATTTTACATTATTCCTTATGGGGATAAATTCGTTTGGTAATGGCACTTGAACAGCATTCTGGAACGAAAAAATATCGTTAACCAAGGTACCACTGTACCTGTATATACAATTTGGGGAAAATCCACAAAACATATTAATCATATTAATAGTACAGTGGACCCCCGAGTTTCGGTCACCTCGGAAATCGAACAATTATGTAAGTTTAATATTGTAAGTGCTTTTGTATGTGTATTTTTGGGGGTCTGAAAGGACTAATCTAATTTACATTTTTCCTAAGGGAACAAATTCGTTCGGTAATGGCACTTGAACAGCCTTCTGGAATAAATTATGACCAAACTCGGGGTCCACTGTACAGTGAACCCTCGCTATTCGAACACTTCAAAACTCACCCTTTTATGTAAGCTTATTAATGTAAGTGCTTTTATTAGTGTATTTTTGGGGGTCTGAAATGGACTAATCTAATTACATCCTTCCTTATGGGAATAAATTTGTTTGGTAACAGCACTTGAACAGCATTCTGGAATGAGGGTGAGTTTTGGAGTGTTCGAATAGCGGGGGTCAACTGTATTTTATAATGCAAAAGGTTTATCTCTACAGTGTTACCTACAGTGAACAATGATACAAAAATAATAAAAATAAGCGTGTCCAGTAACAAGTGATTCTTCTTCTTTGTAAAGTGAACAAATTACTGGTCAATTTTACGATTCTATTTACATTTTATATGTAAGAGCTATTACTGTTGAAATGTGTAATTTTAATCTGAACTGTCATCTCAACACACTTCTGCCAAGACAGCTATTTAATGAATGACAGTGAATGCTTTTTTTTTTTTGTCACACTACCTCGGTGGGAGATGGCTGATGAGTTAAAAACTCATCACGTCACTTATTCACTTACGTAATTTACAAAAAAACTCACAATACAGTGGACCCCGAGTTGTCATAATTCATTCCAGAAGGCTGTTCAAGTGCCATTACTGAATGAATTTATTCCCTTAAGGAAAAATGTAAATTAGATTAGTCTTCAGACTCCAAAATACACATACAAGCACTTACAATATTAAACTTACATAATTGTCGATTTCCGAGGTGACCGAAACTCGGGGGTCCACTGTACAGTGGACCCCCAGCTAACGAACACCCCGGAAATCGTACAATTATGTAAGTATAATATTGTAAGTGCTTGTGGAAGTGTATTTTTGGGGGTCTGAAATAGACTAACCTACGTGACATTATTTCTTAAGGAAGTAAATTGTTCGGTAATGGCACTTGAGCAGGCTTCTGGAATGAATTTTGTTCGTTAGCCGGGGGTCCACTGTATATGATAAATATGCATTGCTTTGAGCAGGGAAAAGTGTTCACTCTGGCTGCTATACAGTGGAAGTTTGATTTACGTGATTAAAAGGTTGGACAGCAAACTGCCAATTCATGACCTACTCACTTATAGAGTTAAGTTACAGTTAAAAGCTCCACTTGCCATTACAAGAAACTGAAGCAATGAATGCAGAACAGAGCACTGTCAGCTCTGTATTTGCAAGATAGTCAGTGGCTACACACAAGCCATGTGTGTCATAAGTTGTGACTAAAATACCAGGAGCAAAGGTCTAGTAACCCCTTCTCCTGTATAATTTTTTATTAAATGTAAAAAGAAGAAAAACTTTATAAAGTTGTGAAAGCTTTTCTTCTTTTTCGGGCCACACTGCCTCAGTGGGAGACAACTGGTGTGTTAAAACAAAAACCTCATTAGTCATCTCTCACCAAGGCAGGATGACCCAAAGAAGAAAACACACTATCATTCATTCAATCACTATTTAGCCAGAAGTGTATTGACATCACAATTCAGATTACCAGTGCCCTCTGACTGCAATATCCTCATTCCTCCTCCAGAGTGCAAGCACTGCCCTTTCCATCTCCAGGACTCAAGTCCAGCTAAATGGTTTCTCTGCATCCCTTCATAAATGTTACCTTGTTCACACCCCAACAGCACATCCATCAAAAACTATTTGTCACCTTTGACTCCAATCTAACATGCTTACATAAGGCTGCAGTATGATCAAGCCAATAAAACTCAAAGCCTCCTTTATCCTCTCCCTCAAACCATTCCTGGGATGACCCCTACCCCTACTACCTTCAACCCCAGATTTATATGTCCTTGTTGTCATTCCATCCCTCTCCATCCTCATTACATGCTCAAACCACCTCAACAACCCTTCGACCCTCTGAATTATACCCTTGATGACCCTACATTGCCTTTTAATTTCTATGCTCCAAATTCTCTGTACAATATTCACACCACGCATTGAAATAATCATGTCAACTTTTAACTTATATTTATTAGATTCAGAGGCATTCTACAAATAAATTTTTTTTAATAATGATATAAACCAAATTATTAAAAACAGACATTGAAGTACAGTATACTGCTACATAAAATAGCTAGAAAATACAAAATCTGTAGGAAAGAAAAACAATAAGTCATTAAAATGGATGAAGAGGTCTCAAAAGAAGAGAGAGCAACCTGATTTTAGGAAATCGCTCAAATGGATGGTCAAGTACAGTGGACCCTCGCTATTCGAACACTTCAAACTCGCCCTTTTTCTGTAAGTTTATTATTGTAAGTGCTTTTATAAGTGTATTTTTGGGGGTCTGAAATGGAATAATCTAATTTACATCATTCCTTATGGGAATAAATTCATTTGGTAACAGCACTTGAACAGCATTCTGGAATGAAGAATGTTCGAATAGCGAGGGTCCACTGTACAAGAAATGTAGGAAAAGGAAAGTAGACAAAAAAGTACTGTAATCACCCTACTTCTCTGCAATTCTCATTACTGCCATGAAACTTACATGTGTTTTGCTCCTGCATTGATCCGAAGATCTCCCTTGATCAAACGGACGATCATCTTCAAATCGTTAGCGGTACTTCTGTAATTGATTTAAAATACAGTAATGATTTGAGTTTTATTATCTGGAATTGTTTTCTATTCCTAGCTAATCATAAAAGCATCAATTTCCTAAGTGTTTGAAAATAAAAACATTATTATTATTATGTATTGGGAAAGCATTGACCCCATAGGGGTCAAAAAGCACATGGAAGAGTGGGAGATCACTAAGTTCGATCCAAAGAAGGGGAGGATAGGTTCACTTCCTTAGATCAAGAGCCTTTCACCAACATCAAGGAACCTCCTTGAGAGGACAGTATTTAATAGAAATGAAAAGTTGATAATGAAAAGATACAAGAAATTTAATTTATGAAAACTTTCCTACAAGATTAAGTAGTTAATACTGATGAAATAATTCAACATCACATACGTTGCAAAATGTTCAATAACCTTTAATGCTGTGGTGTTTTTACAAGTTTTCTTCAAACTGTATATGTATTAAAAAAATTTTTTACCTTATACCAAAAAATTATAGAGCAGTCTATAAATATTAAAAAAACTATGATGAAGGCTGAATTTTGTGTCAGTGGCATTGCGATAGTGATATATGTGCACAGATGACAGAATACATATGCAAATCTTGATATCTACTTTATAATGCATTCTACATTAAAAGAAATACATTTCAGACCAATGTTTTCACAATGGGGGAAAATCTATTTTAACACTTACTATTCATCTTCTAATTTCTTAGCATCATCCTCATATGTACCTATATTCACAAATATATCAACCTCATGTGTACAGCATCTATATCTAATTATAGAGAGTATATATATCAACCTCATATGCACAGTAGCTATATCCTCATAAATATAATATCTATATCAACCTCATTTGTACGGTATCTATATCCACTTCATAAATGCAGTATCTACTGTAAATCAACCTCAAATACATCTGTAACAACTTCATGTATTTGCATTAGTGTCTTGGATTAGTATCCTCATATTTGGGCTGCCTTAGTCAGTCATAAGCTCTACTTCATTTCTCAATATTTTTCCTTAAGAGGGCTTAATTTTTTCAAAGTGCTTTCAGAGCTTCTATTTAAGCTCATCCCATGCTTACTTCAGCAATGTTATCAACAGCATGCAGATGGTATAGAGATAGCAACTTTCTTGTCAATTTTCTAGACTTTCTCTTTACTAACGACATTAGATTTGTTCTGACCAATCTTGATGGTATTAGAGAGTTGTGGTGAAGAGGCCTCCAAACTGCACGGCTGTAAAAATCTGTGTGTATACTATCGAGGTGTGGTAGCCGGGTGGAGGGAAAACATTACGTCACTCCCCTTCATGCATAACACTTTTGTTTGCAATTCTCGGCGTGAATTATTCATTACTTCTAAAGGTAATTGATAGAAACGATTAAACTCCGTGAGCATGATATGTCGATGGTAATAATATGGTTCTGGGCCACATGTAGGTAGGTGTAGGTATGTAGCCCAGGCGGACTACATAGTACTTACATTATTATTATAATTGATAATTATACTTATGTGTACCTGTACCTAAGTAAACTTACACACGTTAATATAGACATTTTGCTTAATCCATCTAAATACACCCCACAATAAAATAAATTAACATAAATATGAGATGTGGTAGCCAGGTGACTTGTAGGACTTGTGGCAGCCAGGCTACTTGTAGTCCAACATCAGAGAAAATGTGTACACTATAATATTACTGGGGTTAACTAGAAAATTACTGCTTTTGTATGCCTTCACTCAGGGTGTCATTTCTTCTAAAAATGGTGTTACATGAGAATGGGAGTGTTTCTCTTTATTTATTCTGCTGTATCAATGAGGAGACTTGTACACAATGTAAAGTGACGAAAACCAGACGTGTTCGCCTGGTTTGTTTACATTACGTGTGAGTGGGGTGGGGTGGGGAGGGCTGCCCATACTTCCCAAACCTGACTTCCTACAAAAATACTCACCTCTCACACTACATTAACACTACAAATATTTTAAGGTAAGTAATGAGTGTACTGTATACTATGCATTTTATCGCTCTAGGGCGCTTATTGTCGTAGTAGGTGGGAGTGGCCAGGCAGGATGCCATACCTCCCACATGACTTTCTACAAATAAATGCTCTTCACCTCTCACCCTACATTAAGACTACAAATATTTTAAGGTAAGTAATGAGTGTACTGTACAGTGGACCCCTGAGTAACGAGCAAAATTCATTCCAGAAGCCTGCTCAAGTGCTATTACCGAACGAATTTACTCCCTTAACCCTTTAACTGTCCAAACGTAGATATACGTTTGTACGCATACTGCTCCGAACGTATATCTACGTTTTATTTTTCATTCCTTCAAATTTAGTGCAATAGGCCTGAGTCGCCTAGACATGAGAGAATGGGTCTGCGCCCTCAGTGTGCGCAGTATTAAAAAAATCTGGGACCACTTAGTACCTTGTGGGAGCACTAGTTCAATTGAGTGCCAGCTAGAGCAAATAATGTGGCAAACACCATGGATTCACTGATGTCATGTCACATTAACACTCCCCTTTCAAGAGGAAAGTAAAAATAGGTTCGATAAATACATGAGTGGCTGTGGGTGGGTGTGAGTTGGACCTAACTAGCTTGTGCTACTAGGTCTGATGCTGTGCTCCTTCCTTCAGAGGATGTGACCTGACTAGGTGGGTCATTGGTCTAAGCTGGGGGGTGACATGGGCCTGCCTTGCATGGGCCAGTAGGCCTTCTGCAGTGTTCCTTCTTTTTTATATTCTTATATATTCGGCAGGCTGGCTTTGGCTGTCTCTGTGTCTATATCTGTCTATATCTCTGTCTATATCTGTCTATATCTATCTGTCCTATATCTCTTTATCTGTCTATATCTCTGTCTATCTATATATATCTGTAATATCTCTCTCTCTCTCTCTCTCTCATGTACACATAAGTACAGTTATTATACATAGTGTAAATTACCTAGGATAACCCAAAAATTCCAGGCAAAGTCCTATACAATGCTTGTAGATATAAGATATAATACGCATGACTGGCAAGTAATACGCATTGTCACTTCTGCATCGCGTATAATACCTGTTGGCTTACGAGCCGCACTCAGACTGAGACAAGCAGACGGAAAGACACACACACACAGGCAGACGGAAAGACACACACACAGGCAGACGGAAAAACAGATAAGCAGAGCTAGACAGACAGACAGATAGACAGTGCAAACAAGGAGAGGGTTCCCTGCTCCCATTCATCAATGTCATTGGGCTGTCAGTGTTATCTGACACTTGTCATAACACCATTCTTCAAGGAGTTTCATATACTCCAGGCACACATAGGCAGGCAAACAAAGACAGATAAGCCGAGCTAGACAGATAGAAACACAGATAGACAGATAGATAGACAGATAGATAGATAAACAGATAGATAGACAGACAGATAGATAGACAGACAGATAGATAGACAGACAGATAGACAGACAGATACAGACAGTGAAAACAAAGCAAGGGTTCCTTGCACACATTCATTCATCAATGTCACTGCCTTATCAGTAGTTATCTGACAATTGTCATAACACCATTCTTCAAGGAGTTTCATATATACTCCAGGATGTCTAAAACATTGCTGGGACCTATAAATACTTTGTATATATTTATAGACAATAGTAAATGATCAAGGCAGGTGAAATTGTTCACCTGTTGTTGTCATTGTGACTATTTGAGTACTATTTCAGTACCTAATATTAGTGTTAGAACAAAGATTGGCTATGAAATCACAAGAACTATTATAAATTGTAATTACCAGAACATAAAAATTGTATAAATTAAAATAAAAACTAGAAAAAAAAGTATATCGGCATTACTTCTGCAAGCAGCAGGACTTGTTGTTGCCGTCAGGTGAGCATCCAGCACCAACTTGTCGGGCTTATATCTCGGTAAGTACTGGCCCTAAATATTTTTTTTTTAGCCTATCCTGTTTATAAAAATGCGCTCTTCATTTAAAAAAAAAAAAAGATTTTTTTTTTCAAAATACTATTCGGAGCAGTGCGCGAGTGAACGTGTGGACAGTTTAACCCTTTCAGGGTCGAGACCTCGATTCTTAACTCTCTCTCAGGGTCGAAACATTTTCGGAAAAAAAATAAATTATATTTTCTTATGAAACGATAGAGCATCTTTTTCCGATCATAACGCCACCAAAAGTATGAAATTTGGTGAAAAACTAACGGAATTATGCTCTCGCAAAGTTAGCGGTATCGAAGATATTTACGCATCGGCGATTTCGCCCACTTTGAGCCCTATTTTCGGCCAATTCCAATGTCTCAGTCTACAAAAATCATAGCTATTATTGTAGAATTCTATTTGTTCTATCGATTGAGTACAAGAAACCACCAATTTACCGATTTCAACTACCCAGTAAATTGGTCAGAAATTGGCAATATTGCCAATTTCACACAAATTTCCAAAGATGCCAATTTCAAAATAGGGTCCAGAATAAACAAGACAGACATTCTTGGCACTAAAATAACATTTTATCTGTTCATTAGGCACGTCTCCAGGCTCGTATTGCATAACTTTTGCTTTCCATTTTGAATTTTTATTCTCACAAAAATTTAAGATTTTCTGTTATGTATACAACTGCATCATTGAAAAATGGTCTAAATAATATCAGCGCACTTGTGCAAGAATATTAGACTACCCAGTTGATGTGTATTGACGCATGGCGTGATTTGTTTACTCATGAACATCGGCAAAAATCGAACATTTTCGCTACTTTGCGCTCAGTTTCAAGGTACTTGTCATCATGAAACCAGTCAAAATTATCTCTATTTCTGTAATATATCTTCCATTCTATTAAATGAGACTAAGAAAACGAGAATACAAGCATAAATACTATACGAAAATAGACTGCAAAGTCGCTGTTTTAAACCAAAAACTCGGTCAGAGTTTTTTTTTCCTCATTATGCACTGTGTGGTGCAGGATTTTTTTTATACTGCGCACACTGACCGCACAGACCCATTCTCTCACATCTAGGCCTACCAGCCTGTTTCTGCTTGATTTGAGGGCGCTAGAATTTAGGCGTACTAGTACGTCAAACGCCCTGGTGCGTAAGCCGTACTAGTACGTCAAAAACCCTGAAAGGGTTAAGGGTTAAGAAATAATGTCAAGTAGGTTAGTCCATTTCAGACCCCCAAAAATACACTTACAAAAACACTTTCAATATTATACTTATAATTGTATGATTTCCGGGGTGCTCGTTACTCGGGGGTCCACTGTATATGCATTGTATCACTCTAGGGCGCTTTAAGCATCGTAGTATAGTATGTGTGGGTGGGGTGGCCAGGAGGGCTACCATACCTACCACACCTGACTTCTTACAGTAAATACTACTCACTTTTTGCCCTACATTAAGCCTACAAATATTTTGAGGTAAATAATGAGTGCACTGTGTGTGTATTTTACTTTTTAATGCCTAGTTCTATTGCTAACTAAATATATGTTAGTGTAAACTTCTATACAGTGGACCCCCGAGTTTCGTAAAGACCCGGAAATCGTACAGTTATGTAAGTATAATATTGTAAGTGCTTGTGGAAGTGTATTTTTGGGGGTCTGAAATAGACTAACCTACGTGACATTTTTCCTTAAGGGAGTAAATTCGTTCGGTAATAGCGCTTGAGCAGACTTCAGGAGTGAAGTTTTTACGAAACTCGGGGGTCCACTGTATACAGTACTCGAAAAAATTAAATTCCCCTGGGACTTTTCATAGACCTACAGAAAGCATTTGATACAGTTGACCATGACTCCTTGCACCTAAAACTTGAACATTACAGGGTCAGAAAACACTCTCAATTACTTAAAATCTTATCTTAGTAATAGACACCAGTATGCATACACAAATGGCGTTACCTCCACTACACAACCTGTTCTTGTTGAAGTTCCACTGAGTAGTGTCCTTGGCCCACTTCTCTTTCTCATTTACATCAATGACCTCCCAAACGCATCCAGTTTTATTTGCAGATGACACTACTTATGTCTTCTCTCACCCAAAACCCAACAATACTAAGAGACACTGTAAATGACAAACTACTTAAAATATCTACGTACTTGGATGACGACCAACAAACTTACTCTCAATATTGACAAAACCTACTTTATGCCATTTGGAAACAGAACTCAAATGTTCTGCTAACCATATCGATACACGGTTTCCCCATTTCGAGACACATACAGGGCAAATTTCTAGGTCTCCACTTTGACTACTGTTTTACATTTCAGACCCACATACAGCATATATCCAAGAAAGTCTCCGAAACAGAAGGCATCCTTTTTAGGATATGGTACTATGTACCCCAAATGGCGCTTCTTGCTCTTTACCACTCTCTCATCTACCCTTACCTCACCTATGGTATTTGTGCATGAGGTTCAACCACAGCAAATCACTTCAAACCTTTAATAACCCAACAAAAAGCTGCTGTGCAATTGAATACAACTCCTGTGCCAGGCAACACACTCCACCGATCTTTAAGAGCTTGAACTTGCTTAACCTCTTAACTGTCCAGATGTAGATCTACGTTCTCACGCCCAGCGCTCTGAATATTTCGAAAAAAAAATCGTTTTTTTTTTTTAACCCTTTGGGGGTCGACAGGCCTTCTCGGAAACCTGTTCCTGGGGTCGAAATTTTTTTGGAAAAAAAAATAATAATTTTTTCTTATGAAATGATAGAGAATCTTTTTTCGATCATAACGCCACCAAAATTATGAAATTTGATAGAAAACTAACGGAATTATGCTTTCGCGAAGTTAGTGGTATCGATGACATTTACGCATCGGCGATTTCGCCGACTTTGAGACCTATTTTCGGCAAATTCAAATGTTTCAGTCTACTAAAATTATAGCTATTTCACTAGAACTCCATTTCCTCTATCGATTGAGTACAAGAAACCGCCTATTTACCAATTTCAACTACCCAAAATAGTGGTCAGAAAATGGCAATTTGGCCAATTTCACACAAATTTCAAACGATGCCAATTTCAAAATAGGGTCCAGAATAAACAATGCAGACATTCCTGGCACTAAAATAACATCTTCTCTGTTCATTAGTCACGTCTCCAGGCCCCTCTTACATTACTTTTGCTTTTCATTTTGAATTTTTATTCTCACAAAAATAGAAGATTTACTGTTATGTATACAACTGCATCATTGTAAAAATGGTATAAATAATATCAGAGCACTTGTGCATGAATATTAGACTCGCCAGTTGATGTGTATTGGACGCATGGTGTGATTTGTTTACTCTTGAACATCGTCAAAAATCGAACATTTTCGCTACTTTGAGCTCAATTTCAAGATACAGTGGTACCCCGACTTACGATGGTCCCCAAACACACCCTTTTATGTAAGTTTATTTTTTTAAATGCTTTTGTAAGTGTAATTTTGGGCGTCTAAAAGGACTAGTCTATTTTACATCATTTCTTATGGAGATAAATTCGTTTGGTAATGGCACTTGAACAGCATTCTGGAATGAAAAAATATCGTAAGTCGGGGTACCACTGTACTTGTCATTGTCAAACCAATCAAAATCATCTCTATTTCTGTAATATATCTTCCTTCTATCAAATGAGACCAAGAAAACGAGAATACATCAATAAATACCATACGAAAATAGACTGCAAAGTCGCTGTTTTAAACGAAAAAAACGGTCGGAGTTTTTTTTTTCTCATTATGCAGTGTGTGGTGCAGGATTTTTTTATACTGTGCACACTGACCACATAGACCCATTCTTTCATATGTAGGGCTATCAGCCGTTTCCCACTTAATTTGAGGCCGCTAGAATTTACGCGTACTAGTACGGCACCAACCCCTGCTCGTAAAATGTACTAGTACGGCACCGACCCTGAAAGGGTTAAGAATTAACAAACCAAAAAGATAGCTTAACAAAAATTTACTAACATATTAATCGTTTTAATGAACAACCTACATGTGGAGGGAAAAGCCTTGACTCGCGAACCCATGTGGATATAGAGTGATGTCACGTCCTTAACCCTTAAGCGGTCCAAACGTATATATACGTTAGTACTGCTAATGCCCCAAACGTATATTTACGTTTTATTTTTCCTGCCTCCAAATTTGGCACGATTGGCCTGAGATGCCTGGTCAGCATAGAATGGGTCCTAACACTCGGTGTGCGCCATATTAAAAAAATCTGGGACCACTTAGTACCTTGTGGAACACTGGTTAAATTGAGTGCCAGCTAGAGCAAACACTGCGGCAAACACCAAGGATTCACTGATGTCGTGTAATATTAACACTCCCCTTTTAAGTGGAAAGTGATGTCGGCAGGCTGGCCGGCCGGCTGGCTGGCTGCCTGCCTGGCCACCTGCCTGGCCAGCAGCTGGTTGGCCACCTGGCTGGCCAGCAGCTGGCTGGTCAGCTGGGTACCTGATTGGCTGTCTATCTCTGTCTGTCTGTCTGTATCTATCTGTCTTTGTCTCTACCTGTCTCTATCTCACAGGAACACATACGTAAATACAATTATGCATAGTGTAAATTACCTAGGATAACTAAAAAAATCAAGACAAAGTGATATAATGTGCTTGTGATCTGCGTAATACCAGTTGGTTTATGAGTTACTCTCTGAGACAAGCAGACAGAAAGGAGACGACACACAGGCAGACAGAAAGACAGACACACACACAGACAGACAGCTGTGACTCGACCCCTGCAACCACAACTAGGTGAGTACACAGACAGTACAATTTGAGTACAATTTCAGTACCTAATATTAGTGTCAGAACAAATACTGGCTATGAAATCACAAGAACTACAGTCAACCCCTGGTTCTCGTTATTAATCCGTTCCAGAGGGCCCGTCGAACACTGATTTGGACGAACTCCGATTCTATTTTCCCCAAAAGAAATAATGGAAATAAAATTAATCCGTTCCAGACATCCAAAAGTATTAAAATAAAATATTTTTTTACAACATATAGACATTTAATGTACACACAATTTTATGAGAAATAAAGAAATAATAGTACAATAACATGTGAAGAGAGTGGTGAGAGAGTGCAAAAGAAGAGCGGATGAAAGAACGGGAGAGGCTCTGTCAAGAAATTTTGCTGAAAACAAGAAAAAATTTTGGAGTGAGATAAACAAGGTAAGAAAGCCTAGGGAACGAATGGATTTGTCAGTTAAAAACAGAGTAGGGGAGTTAGTAGATGGGGAGCTGGAGGTATTGGGTAGATGGCGGGAATATTTTGAGGAACTTTTAAATGTCGATGAAAAGAGGGAGGCGATAATTTCATGTACTGGCCAGGGAGGTACAACATCGTTTAGGAGTGAAGAAGAGCAGGATGTGAGTGTGGGGAGGTGCGTGAGGCATTACGTAGAATGAAAGGGGTAAAGCAGCTGGAATTGACGGAATCATGACAGAAATGTTAAAAGCAGGGGGATATAGTGCTGGAGTGGTTGGTATTTTTGTTTAATAAATGTATGAAAGAGGGAAGGTACCTAGGGATTGGCAGCGAGCATGTATAGTTCCTTTATATAAAGGGAAGGGGATAAAAGAGAGTGTAAAATTATAGGGGAATAAGTTTTCTGAGTATACCAGGTAAAGTGTATGGCAGGGTTATTATTGAAAGAATTAGAGGTAAGACAGAGAGTAGGATTGCAGATGAGCAAGGAGGCTTTAGAGTGGGTAGGGGATGTGTAGATCAAGTGTTTACAGTGAAGCATATATGTGAACAGTATTTAGATAAAGGTAGAGAAGTTTTTATTGCATTTATGGATTTAGAAAAGGCATATGATAGAGTGGATAGGGGAGCAATGTGGCAAATGTTGCAAGTGTATGGAATAGGTAGTAAGTTACTGAAGGCTGTAAAGAGTTTTTATGAGGATAGTGAGGCTCAGGTTAGGGTGTGTAGGAGAGAGGGAAATTACTTCCGGTAAAAGTAGGTCTTAGACAGGGTTGTGTAATGTCACCATGGTTGTTTAATATATTTATAGATGGGGTTGTAAAGAAGTAAATGCTAGGGTGTTGGGGAGAGGGGTGGGATTAAATTATGGAGAATTAAATGCAAAATGGGAGTTGACACAGTTACTTTTTGCTGATGATACTGTGCTTATGGGAGATTCTAAAGAAAAGTTGCAAAGGTTAGTGGACGAGTTTGGGAGAGTGTGTAAAGGTAGAAAGTTAAAAGTGAACATAGATAAGAGTAAGGTGATGAGGGTATCAAACGATTTAAATAAAGAAAAATTTGATATCACATTGGAGAGAGGGATTATGGAAGAAGTAAATGTTTTCAGATATTTGGGAGTTGATGTGTCAGCGGATGGGTTTATGAAGGATGAGGTTAACCATAGAATTGATGAAGTAAAAAAGGTGAGTGGTGCATTGAGGTATCTGTGGAGACAAAAACGTTATCCATGGAGGCAAAGAAGGGAATGTACGAAAGTATAGTGGTACCAACACTCTTATATGGGTGTGAAGCATGGGTTGCAAATGCTGCAGCGAGGAGGAGGCTGGAGGCAGTGGAGATGTCCTGTCTAAGGGCAATGTGTGGTGTAAATATTATGCAGAAAATTCGGAATGTGGAAATTAGGAGAAGGTGTGGAGTTACTAAAAGTATTTGTCAGAGGGCTGAAGAGGGGTTGTTGAGGTGGTTTGGTCATTTAGAGAGAATGGATCAAAGTAGAATGACTTGGAGAGCGTATAAATCTGTAGGGAAAGAAGGCGGGGTAGGGTCGTCCTAGAAAAGGTTGGAGGGAAGGGGTAAAGGAGGTTTTGTGGGCGGGGCTTGGACTTCCAGAGGGCATGTGTGAGCGTGTTAGATAGGAGTGAATGGAGACGAATGGTTTTTGGGACATGACGATCTGTTGGAGTGTGAGCAGGGTAACATTGTGTGAAGGGATTCAGGGAAACCAGTTAATTGATTTAGTTAAACTTGAGTCCTGGAAATGGGAAGTACAATGCCTGCACTTTAACCCTTTGACTGTTTCGGACGTATATATACGTCTTACGAGCCAATGTTTCGGACGTATTTATACGCCTAAATTCTAGCGGCCTCAAATCAAGTGGGAGAAAGCAGGTAGGCCCACATGTGAGAGAATGGGTCTGTGTGGTCAGTGTGCGCAGTATAAAAAAAATCGGGCAGCCAGTGGTGCATTGTGGGAAAGCCATTTCAGTAGTCCATGTTCAGCATGCCTAGCGTAAGAAATATCTGACTCCCCAGCGAATCTGGGACTCTTCTCTTCCTCAATGATAGCTCTAACACAGATGGAAGTGTCTCTGAAGATGAATTTCATGGTTTTGAGGAGTTTGTGACCGAAAGCAATGCCCAGGATACCAGAAGGAAAGAAGGAAGAAAGAAAGAAAGGAAGGAAGGAAGAGATGAGAGGAAGGAAGGAAGGAAGAGATGAAAAGAAGGAAGGAAGGAAAGAAGAGATGAAAGGAAGGAAAGAAGAAGGAAGGAGGAAAGGAAGGAAGGAAAGAAGAAAGAAAGAAAGGAAGGAGAGATGAGAGGAAGGAAGGAACAAAAGAAGTAAGAAAGAAAGGAAGGAGAGATATGAAGAAGGAAGGAACAAAAGAAGTAAGAAAGGAAGGAAGAAAAAAAGAAGGAATGAATGAATGAAGGAAGAAAGGAAGAGATGAGAGGAAGGAAGGAAGGAAGGAAATATGTAAGAAAGGAAGGAAGGAATGAAGGAAGAAAGGAAGCTAGGAAGGAGGTTGTGGGGAAGCAGACATGGGTCCCCTTTTGTGTTGACAGATTGACAGCAGTGAGGGTGGTGAGTAATGGTATAATATGTCATTTTGACAGCTGCCTTACCCTGACTCAGCAAATTTAGATGTCCACACACACAGCTTCAAGCGCTAAGGGAAGTAGGTAGGCAAGTAAGTAGGTAGGCAAGTAGGTAAGTAGGTAGGCAAATAGGTAAGTAGGTAAGCAAGTAGGTAAGCAAGTAGGTAAGCAAGTAGGTAAGTAAGTAAGCAAGTAGGTAAGCAAGTAGGTAAGCAAGTAGGTACGTAAGTAGGTACGTAAGTAGGTACGTAAGTAGGTACGTAAGTAGGTACATAAGTAGGTACGTAAGTAGGTAGGAAGGACTGCGGGGAAGAAGAGCAAGGGACCCCATGGGTGTTGACAAGGCAGTGAGGGTGGTGAGTGGTGGTATAATATGTCATTTTGACAGCAGCCGCACCCTGACTCAGCATATTTATAAGTCCACACACTCACAACAACCAGCTTCCAGAAGCTATTATCAGTTCTATGAAGTGTCCAGTGACTATATATGCGTATATATAGAAACCAGAAGGAAGGAAGGAGATGAAAAGAAGGAAGGACGGTATGAAAGGAAGGTATGTAGGTAGGTAGGAATGTAGGAAGGAAGGAATGTAGGAAGGAAGGAATGTAGGAAGGAAGGTTGGAAGGAAGGTATGTAGGAAGGAAGGTAGGAAGGAGGGCAGGAAGGAAGGTAGGAAGGAGGGTAGGAAGGTAGGAAGGAAGGCAGGAAGGAGGGCAGGAAGGAAGGCAGGAAGGAAGGCAGGAAGGAAGGAAGGTAGGAAGGAAGGTAGGAAGGAAGGAAGGAATGACGACCCAGAAACAACAACCAGCTTCCAGAAGCTAATAGCAATTCTATGAAGTGTCCAGTGATTATATATGCATATATATAGAAACCAGAAGAAAGGAAGGACGAGATGAAAGGAAGGAATGTAGGAAAGAAGGTTAGAAGGAATGTAGGAAGGAAGGAAGGACGGAATGATGACCCAGACACAACACAGCTTTCAGAAGCTTATAGCAGTTCTAGGCACGTGTCCAGTGACTGTGTGTATATATAGAAACCAGAAGGAAGAAAGGAAGGACGAGATGAAAGGTAGTAAGGAAGGAAGGAAGGAAGGAAGGAAGGAAGGAAGGAAGGAAGGAAGGAAGGAAGGAAGGAAGGAAGGAAGGAAGGTAGGTAGGTAGGTAGGTAGGTAGGTAGGAAGGAAGGAATGTAGGAAGGAATGTAGGAAGGAAGGAAGGAAGGAAGGAAGGAATGACGACCCAGACGACCATCAACCTAGGATAACTACCTAACACAACTGCCTGCTGCTACTTTGAAGAAAACTGCTCAGAAGAGATGTTTTGTCTGTGCATATACAAAAAACACCCACAAAAATGCAGAGACACTCGTTTTATGTGTGAGGAATGTAAAACACCACTGTGCATGGAACCATGTTTCAAAGAGTTCCACATGCTGCAGAACTTCTATGAACATGTCCAGTGACTGTACATTTGTATATATATTATAGAACAATAGTAATAAAGATTTTTTTGTATTGTTGGTTTGTGTAAACAAGTTTTGTAAACAATATAAAGATACTAATGTTTATGCTATTATTGTGTTGCATACAACGAATGTATATATATACATTGCACCTTACCTTGGCCTCACAGGCCACATAAGTTACGTAAAAAAGATAATAGTGAAAAAACAAGAAATCTACGAATGGAAGTAAACAAATGTTTACCGAGTGAGTGGCATTCGCCGCTGTTGCATAACGCGGCTCATTTTCTGCCAACTTTACACCTCCATATCTCGGTAAATATTGATGGCAAAAATCTGTTTTTAGGACCAAAACAATCAGAAAAATAATCTTAACATTTTGATAAGAAAAAATAATTTTTTTTTTTTTCGAATATTTCCCGACATAGAATGACAGTTTCAGAAAGGGGTCTCCGACAGTCAAAGGGTTAAAGGAGGGGTCTGAGATAGTGACAGCTGGGAGGGACTTTTCTCAGCTGTCGTATCTGAGCTCCTCTGCAAAGACAGTGATTATGTATGAGTGTGGTGAAAGTGTTGAATGATGATGAAAGTTTTTTCTTTTTGGGGATTTTCTTTCTTTTTGGGTCACCCTGCCTCGGTGGGAGACGGCCGACTTGTTGAAAAAAAAAAAAAAAAAATAACATGTCACTTACATTTATTGAAGAGTTGTTGATGTGTGGAAGATGGGAGGGGGGGGGAGAAGATGGAGTAGTATGCTAGTGTTTGGAAGGGGAATCCCCTTCCATTAACACTGCAGGTGGCAAGTTCTTTTCTGGGGTTACTGGCGTTTTTCTTTTAATGCCACTAGGACCAGCTTGAAAGTCACTGGACCCCTCTCTCACAAAAAATCTGTCCAGGGAGCTCTGTGTCTGGCAGTTCTTTAAAATGTCTCTAAAATGTGACAAGACATGGTCATTAAACATGTCGCATACACGGCCTGCAACAGCTTGGTTAGGGTTATAATCATCCATAAAGCCTTGCACATCAGCCCATTTGGCACAGATCTCCCTAATCCTTGAAGAAGGCACCTTCTTCCATCTCTGTTCCATCTCCTTCCCCTCTGGACCATTTTCCTGAACTGTGGTCTGTTGTTGCTGTTGAAGCTCTTGCAGATCTTCAGTGGTTATCTCTTCATTGTGCTCCTCCACCAACTGTTCCACATCCTCGGTACAAACATCCAACCCCATGGACTTGCCCAGTTCCACAATTTCTTGCACAACAGGCTCAGGCTCAGGGTTCTGAGGCTAAGCCCCAAAACCTTCAAAATCCCTCTCTAGGACACAGTCTGGCCACAATTTTCTCCAGGCAGAGTTCAAAGTCCTGGTAGTCACTCCCTCCCAAGCCTTACTTATAAGGTTTACACAATGCAGGATACTGAAATGATCTTTCCAAAAGTCTTTTAAGGTCATATTCATGTCTGTGGTCACATCAAAGCACTTTTGAAACATTGCTTTGGTGTAGAGTTTTTTAAAGTTGCAAATGACTTGCTGGTCCATGGGCTGGAGGAGAGGAGTGGTATTAGGGGGCAAGAACTTAAAGTCCACAATTTGCTCTGTCAAGTCTGGAGGATGACAAGGAGCATTGTTCATTATCAGGAGGCACTTAAGTGGCAAATTATTTTCCTCGAGATATTTCTTCACACTGGGGCCAAACACTTCATGGAACCAATCACAGAAAATGTCCCTAGTGACCCATGCCTTATTGTTAAACTTCCACATCACACACAAATTAGACTTGGCGACACCGCATCTCTTAAACGCTCGGGGATTTTCAGAATGATACACCACTAAAGGATTCACTTTAAAATCACCACTGGCGTTGGCACAAAGCATAAGAGTTAGCCTGTCTTTCATAGGCTTATGTCCTGTGTAATGAAGGTCCTATTTGGCATTTTCTTCCAAAACAGGCCTGTTTCGTCACAATTGAACACTTGTTGGGGTTGGAATTGTTCAGTCTCTATGTACCCCACGAATTCATTCACGTAATTTTCAGCCGCACTTTTGTCAGAACTGGCTGCCTCACCATTCCTCACAACACTATGTATGCCACTTCGCTTCTTAAATCTGTGAAACCAGCCTTTGCTGGCTTTAAATTCATTCACTTCAGCACTCGTTGCAAGCATTTTCTTAATGAGATCATCATGCAACTGCCTTGCTTTTTCACATATTATCGCCTGCGAAACACTATCTCCTGCTAATTGCTTCTCGTTGATCCACAACAACAACAAAGTTTCCACTTGTTCCAGCACTTGAGATCTATATTTTGTGACCATACATGCACCTTTCGCAACAACAGCGTCCTTGATTTCCTTTCTCTTGGCCATAATGGAAGAGATGGTTGAATGGGATTTGCCATAGAGCCTGGCCAGGTCAGTGATATGCACTCCACTTTCATATTTTGCAATCATCTCCTTCTTCAATTCTACCGTATTTTTGACATTCTTTACCACAGGCTTGGCACTAGGAGCTTTCTTGGGGCCCATGGTGGCTTATTTAGCAGTTGCAAGCACTAAAAACAGTGGAATAATGACAATATACTGGTATGAATGCGTGGGTGGTGGTTGCTCGCTTGTAAACAATAGCACACCGAGTGCCCGGGCCCAGCTGGGCCACGCGTACGCGTCCGAGACGAATCGCCAACCACGAGCGGATTCGTTAATACCGAGCCAAAATTCTCGTTAAAAAACCTGCCGAACACCGATTTGGATGAACGCCGATGGCGTCGAACACCGGGGGTTGACTGTACTATAAATTGTAATTATCAGAACATAAAAATTATATAAAATAATAAAAAAAAGAGAAAAAAGGTATATCGGCTACAATTCTACAAGCGGCAGAACTCCTGTTGCTGTCAGGTGAGCATCCAGTGCCAACTTCTCCGCCTCATATCTCTGTAAGTACTGACCCTAAATTTTTTTTTTATCCTATAACACTTATGAAAAATGTGCTCTTTATTTCTAATTTTTTTTTTTTTTTTCAAAATATTCGGGGCACTGAGCGAGCGAACGTATATATACGTTTGGACCGTTTAAGGGTTAAAGATTCAAGTGCCTTGTGACTAATCCTCCGCCTAAGAATTCCTGCAGTTACCATTATAACAACTCCATACACTAAGTTTTTTTTCCCTTGCAACCCTGCTGTCAATACTACTCTAATCTTCACATAAAGATGAAAACACGAACAAGAACATCCTGTCCAGGATCTACTAGATAGTAAAAAATTATTAGATAAGAAAATTTCCAGGGCACAACATTTTCAGTCTCTAAGGAACAGGAGTCAGAGGCATTTGTTTTGGCTGGATTTAGAAAGAAAAACTTATCAACTAACTTTTTAGCAATTTGCTTTAGATGTATGGACTGTTCTTCTTCTCGTGTTTTTCCACTCAATTCCTCTAAGAATTCATCAACATCTTGTATGGACAAAATACTTTTCTTAATAGGAGGAAGAACTGTGGACCTCTCAAAAAATTCACGCACTGTTTCTGCCACATCACCTTTCTCCAAGTCTTCAATCATTTCTTCCAGATTAGTGCCAAACAGCTGAAATTAAAAACAGAAATTATAGTTTTCCAAATTCCTTCTCCTTTTTATTTACACTTCAGTCTCATTTATAAATGTGCAATAGATCTTAAATACCATATGATGTACATAAAATATATTTCCAATTAATTCAAAGCATATAATTTTTCCATTTGCTTTTTCATTTATATTTGACAACTGGTAATCAACTATACTTCATAGATTCTTATTTCTTAATTACCCAAAACACAAATTCAGTTAATGCCTGTTTAACCAATAATACAGCATTTTTTGGCACATGTTCAATTAACATTTTGAACTTTTTTTGTAAATATGTGTCTGAAAAAGTCTTCATCTGTGTGTAATAACTGTAATATACTATGACTGACTATTCTGTCCTTCCACAAATCATCTCTCTAAGGAAAGAGACCGGGTGACCTCAAATGACATTAAACCACTATCACGAGAAAAGTAAACCAAGTATCCCTTACCCAGTTATTACTGTTGTTATTGTTATTGAATTCATCGGGTAAAAATGTCGTAAATGATCCATTGAGTGATGTCATTAACTCTATGGCAGAGACACAGCAAAACAATTGCTGGCCTCTGGCCAGGCTGTATGATTAGAAAAACCCTCAAAACCAGTCACAGGTAGGTGATGTTTGAGACGATGATGTCTACTGACATGTTCTCTCACCAATTATTGCAACACTCTTTAACAAATCCATTGAATCCTCTACCTTCCCATCAATACTCAAAATAGCGAGGGTCACCCCAATACATAAGGGAGGAGATCAAGCAGACCTGAATAACTACAGACCGATATCTAACTTACCCCTTCTCTCCAAAATCTTTGAAAAATTAATTCATAGACAAATATATTCCTACCTCACCTCCAACAACGTACTCAACCACTGTCAATTTGGATTCAGGCCTAATAAAAATACAAATGATGCCATTATACACATGTTAGACATAATTTACACCGCCCTTGAGAAAAAAGAAATCCCAGTGGGAATCTTCATTGATTTACGTAAAGCTTTTGATACAGTTGACCATGATCTGTTACACTTAAAATTATCACACTATGGTATAAGAGGACACTCCCTAAACTACCTAAAATCATACCTTAGCAACAGAAACCAATATGTGTACACAAATGGAGCTAGCTCCAACACGCAAACTATTACCGTAGGTGTCCCACAGGGAAGTGTTCTTGGCCCACTACTCTTTCTCATTTACATTAACGACCTACCAAATGCATCTCAACTACTCAAACCCATACTTTTTGCAGACGACACTACATACGTTATCTCTCACCCAAGCCCAGACACACTAGCCAACACTGCAAACACTGAATTGCAGAAAATATCTACCTGGATGATGACCAACAAACTTACTCTCAATATTGATAAAACCTATTTTATCCAGTTTGGGAACAGAGCTACAAACGCACCACTTATCATCATGATAAACGGGTCCCCTATCACAAAACTCACAGAGGGAAAATTCTTAGGAATCCATCTTGACAGTGGCCTCAAATTTCAGACACATATACAACAAATCTCCAAGAAAGTCTCAAAGACCGTGGGAATACTATCCAAGATACGGTACTATGTTCCACAACCAGCTCTCCTTACCCTATATCACTCACTCATTTACCCCTACCTCACCTATGGAATCTGTGCATGGGGCTCTACATCAATAACTCATCTCAGACCACTAATAACTCAACAAAAGGCAGCAGTTAGAATGATAACAAACTCTCACTCCAGGCAACATACTCCACCAATATTCAAAAACCTAAACTTAACTCACCATACAAGACATCCATACTTTCTACTGTGCCTATTACATACATAGAACACTCTATGCAAATATTAACCCACCACTCAAACTTCTCCTTACCAATTTTAACAGGACACATGACCATAACACTAGACACAGATCACTCCTCGATGTTCCCCGTGTCCATCTAACACTATGTAAAAACTCAATGCATATAAAAGGCACGAAAATTTGGAATTCATTACCTGTCATTGCCAAAGAAACCCTACCTGTACCCCAATTCAAAACGAAGCTAAAAAACCACCTTCTCACCCAAAGCTAATTGCTCAATATCAAACATCCCCAGCAAATTAGAATAATCACTTAACGTAAAAACCTGACTAATCAATTGAATGTAAAACCTGTTATGAATATTACATACTTAGCTAATTATTTCCACAACACTTACATTATAATGACCACGTAAATTAACTGCAATGCAATTAATTGTTTTAAATTGTTATCTCACTCAATTAGTTGCATTGTTACAATTAATTGATATGTTCAACTTATATTCAAACTTTATAACTTAGATATGCAACTTTACTTATTTTATAAATTATCAACCATAACTTTTTACCATGTAGTCTAGAATTAAGTAGTCCTAAGAATGCCCGCAATGCACAGCATATTAGGGGCTTTTGGCATGTACATCTCTTTAATAACTAAGTAATAACTATGTATAACTAGGTCTACCATATATAACTGTACAATGTCTCAATAAAGTATTTTATTTTATTTATTATTTATTTATTTATTTTTATGTGAGTGCGGTTTTAATTCGCCCTATGACAGGCTAAAGCTGGAGTGACCACTGGCTTACCTATCACACTCGGTGGTTTGGACCTTACCCAGTAATGTTACTTGCCTTCAGCTTCACTCATAATAAAGCACCATATGATGCTTTATTATGAGATGATTGCTGATGTTATGAATGAAAAGAAGTTGGATGTCCTGGCCCTAAGCGAAACAAAGCTGAAGGGGGTAGGCGAGTTTCAGTGGTAAGAAATAAATGGGATTAAGTCAGGAGTATCTGAAGGAGTTAGAGCTAAGGAAGGGGTAGCAATAATGTTGAAGGATCAGTTATGGAAGGAGAAGAGGGAATATAAATGTGTAAATTCAAGGATTATGTGGAATAAAATAAGGGTCGGATGCGAAAAGTGGGTCATAATAAGCGTGTATGCACCTGGAGAAGAGAGGAGTGTAGAGGAGAGAGAGAGATTTTGGGAGATGTTAAGCGAATGTATAGGAACTTTTGAACCAAGTGAGAGAGTAATTGTGGTAGGGGACCTAAATGCTAAAGTAGGAGAAACATGTAGAGAGGGTGTGGTAGGTAAGTTTGGGGTGCCAGGTGTAAATGATAATGGGAGCGCTTTGATTGAACTTTGCATAGAAAGGGGTTTAGTTATAGCTAACACATATTTTAAGAAAAAGAGGATAAATAAGTATACAAGATATGATGTAGGGCGTAATGACAGTAGTTTGTTGGACTATGTATTGGTAGATAAAAGACTGTTGAGTAGACTTCAGGATGTACATGTTTATAGAGGGGCCACAGATATATCAGATCACTTTTTAGTTATAGCTACAGTGGGAGTAAAAGGTAGATGGGATACAAGGAAAATAGAAGCAGTAAGTAAGAGAGAGGTTTATAAACTAAAAGAGGAGGCAGTTAGGGTAAGATATAAACAACTATTGGAGGATAGATGGGCTAGTGAGAGTGTAGGCAATGGGGTCGAAGATGTATGGGATAGATTTAAAAATGTAGTGTTAGAGTGTTCAGCAGAAGTTTGTGGTTACAGGCGAGTGGGTGCGGGAGGGAAGAAGAGCGATTGGTGGAATGATGATGTAAAGAGAGTAGTAAGGGAGAAAAAGTTAGCATATGAGAGATTTTTACAAAGTAGAAGTGATGCAAGGAGGGAAGAGTATATGGAGAGAAAAAGAGAGGTTAAGAGAGTGATGAAGCAATGTAAAAAGAGAGCAAATGAGAGAGTGGGTGAGATGTTATCAACAAATTTTGTTGAAAATAAGAAAAAGTTTTGGAGTGAGATTAATAAGTTGAGGAAGCCTAGGGAACAAATGGATTTGACAGTTAAAAATAGGAGAGGAGAGTTATTAAATGGAGAGTTAGAGGTATCGGGAAGATGGAGGGAATATTTTGAGGAGTTGTTAAATGTTGATGAAGATAGGGAAGCTGTGATTTCTTGTATAGGGCAAGGAGGAATAACATCTTATAGGAGTGTGGAAGAGCCAGTTGTGAGTGTGGGGAAAGTTCTTGAGGCAGTGGGTAGAATGAAAGGGGGTAAGGCAGCTGGGATTGATGGGATAAAGATAGAAATGTTAAAAGCAGGTGGGGATATAGTTTTGGAGTGGTTAGTGCTATTATTTAATAAATGTATGGAAGAGGGTAAGGTACCTAAGGATTGGCAGAGAGCGTGTATTGTTCCTTTGTATAAAGGCAAAGGGGACAAAAGAGAGTGCAAAAATTATAGGGGAATAAGTCTGTTGAGTTCTCCATGGGGAAGTGGAACAGAATTCTTCCTCCGTAAGCCATGCGTGTCGTAAGAGGCGACTAAAATGCCGGGAGCAAGGGGCTAGTAACCCCTTCTCCTGTATATATTACTAAATGTAAAAGGGAAAACTTTCGTTTTTCATTTTGGGCCACCCCGCTTCGGTGGGAAACGGCCGACGTGTTGAAAGAAGAAGAAGAAGTCTGTTGAGTGTACCTGGTAAAGTGTATGGTAGAGTTATTATTGAAAGAATTAAGAGTAAGACAGAAAGCAGGATAGCAGATGAACAAGGGGCTTTAGGAAAGGTAGGGGGTGTGTAGACCAAGTGTTTACAGCGAAACATATAGGTGAACAGTATTTGGATAAGGGTAAAGACGTTTTTGTGGCATTTATGGATTTGGAAAAGGCGTATGATAGGGTGGATAGGGGGACAATGTGGCAGATGTTGCAGGTGTATGGAATAGGAGGTAGGTTACTGAAAGCAGTGAAGAGTATTTATGAGGATAGTGAGGCTCAAGTTAGAGTGTGTAGGAGGGAGGGGGACTATTTCCCAGTAAAAGTGGGCCTTAGACAAGGATGTGTGATGTCACCGTGGTTGTTCAATATATTTATAGATGGGGTTGTAAGAGAAGTGAATGCGAGGGTCTTGGCAAGAGGTGTGGGGTTAAAAGATAAAGAATCAAATACAAAGTGGGAGTTGTCACAGTTGCTTTTTGCTGATGACACTGTGCTTTTGGGAGATTCTGAAGAGAAGTTGCAGAGGTTGGTGGATGAATTTGGTAGGGTGTGTAAAAGAAGAAAATTGAAAGTGAATATAGGAAAGAGTAAGGTGATGAGGATAACAAAAAGAATAGGTGACGAAAGATTGGATATCAGATTGGAGGGAGAGAGTATGGAGGAGGTGAATGTATTCAGATATTTGGGAGTGGACATGTCAGCAGATGGGTCTATGAAGGATGAGGTGAATCATAGAATTTATGAGGGAAAAAGGGTGAGTGGAGCACTTGAGTCTGTGGAGACAAAGAACTTTGTCCATGGAAGTAAAGAAGGGAATGTATGAGAGTATAGTTATACCAACACTCTTATATGGGTGTGAAGCATGGGTGATGAATGTTGCAATGAGGAGAAGGCTGGAGGCAGTGGAGATGTCATGTCTGAGGTCAAGTGTGGTGTGAATATAATGCAGAGAATTCGGAGTTTGGAAATTAGGAGGAGGTGCGGGATTACCAAAACTATTATCCAGAGAGCTGAGGAGGGTTGTTGAGGTGGTTCGGACATGTAGAGAGAATGGAACGAGACAGAATAACTTCAAGTGTATAAATCTGTAGTGGAGGGAAGGCGGGGTAGGGGTCGGCCTAGGAAAGGTTGGAGGGAGGGTAAAGGAAGTTTTGGTGGAGGGCTTGGACTTCCACCAAGCATGTGGAGCGTATTTGATAGGAGGAATGGAGACAAATGGTTTTTAATACTTGACGTGCTGTTGGAGTGTGAGCAAATTAACATTTATGAAGGGATTCAGGGAAACCGGCAGGCCGGACTTGAGTCCTGGAGATGGGAAGTACAGTGTCTGCACTCTGAAGGAGGGGTGTTAGTGTTGCAGTTTTATAATTGTAGTGTAAAGCACCCCTCTGGCAAGACAGTGATGGAATGAATGATGATGAAAGTTTTTCTTTTTCGGGCCACCCTGCCTTGGTGGGAATCGGCCGATGTGTTAATAAAAATAAAAAATAAATGATGCTCTTTCCTTCACTCCTCCATAATACCCCTTCAGTGAATACGGTTTCCCATTATTTAATTTTTGGCATATTTTTCTTTGCTCATGATGTTATCTTTTCTCATTTCTTTCCCTAAACTTCTTCAGGTATGTTTCTATTCTGAGACAAAATAGCCAAACCAATATGCATAATTCTCATAAGATGTTCTAATTTTTTTTTTTTTTTTCAACAAGTCGGCCGTCTCCCACTGAGGCAGGGTGACCCAAAAAGAAAGAAAATCCCCAAAAAGAAAAATACTTTCATCATTATTCAACACTTTCACCTCACTCATACATAATCACTGTCTTTGCAGACGCGCTCAGATACAACAGGTGAGAATAAGTCCCTCCCAGCTGTCACTATCCCAGACCCCTCCTTTAAAGTGCAGGCATTGTACTTCCCATTTCCAGAACTCAGGCCCAACTAAATCAATTAACTGGTTTCCCTGAATCCCTTCACAAAATGACCAAACCACCTCAACAACCCCTCTTCAGCCCTTTGACAAATACTTTTAGTAACTCTACACCTTCTCCTAATTTCCACACTCCGAATTTTCTGCATAATATTTACACCACACATTGCCCTTAGATAGGACATCTCCACTGCCTCCAGCCGCCTCCTCGCTGCAGCATTTGCAACCCATGCTTCACACCCATATAAGTGTTGGTACCACTATACTTTCGACATTCTCTTCTTTGCCTCCATGGATAACGTTTTTGTCTCCACAGATACCCTCAACGCACACTCACCTTTTCCTTCATCAATTCTATGGTTAACCTCATCCTTCATAAACCCATCCGCTGACAAGTCAATTCCCAAATATCTGAAAACATTCGCTACATGTACATACATCAATATTCTTATTATCACTATTACATTAGGGAAAAGCTAAACCCACAGGATCATACAATCTGTGGGAATAGGAGGTACTTAGATTTGATCCAAAAAAGGAAGGACAGAACCATTTCCATAGATTAAGAGCCCCCTCACTGGCATCAGACTTAAAGAAAGAAAGAAATTTTAGATACTACGAGGTGGTGCAACATGTTGAAGACTGCCCTTATCTTTGATATGAAAGAACGACTATTCGTACAATTAGACAATGAAAGAAAGCAAGAGCTTCTGTAATATGTAGTGCTGAATATGACCTGGTAAAATAAATAAAACAGAAAGGGGTCTCTACTTAGTGCCTAGATAAGGCACTAACCCCTTTCCTACTATAAAATTTGTGTGATAAGGAATAGAGACTTCATAACAGAGTATGTTTATTATTCCACACACTTCCATGTTAACACGCAATGACAGCTAGAAGGTATAGAATGATAAACTAGAGTAATATGTACATAGTAGAATATTAAAATTTTTTTTAGCTAACTTAAAGGTGTCCACTTTCAGGAAAGTATCCTGCCTATTATGAATTAATGAATATTTATTTATTATAAACCAAAGTAAAATTCTTTTTTACCACATTTGAATGACAAGCCAACTACAGTTCACACATTAACATCAAATTTTACCTGTGAAAAAGTTTGACCAGTTGCTTGGATTGAGATTGTATACTGCTTTCACAACTCCAGGAAGTAGCAGCTTCACCCAAAGTCTTAAGTCACCCTCAAACCCGTCTATCCAGGAAGAAAGATTAAATATATAAGACCCTTAATAAAGCACTCGTTTTTTTTAAGACACAAAACCAGATCATGTCACAATTTAGTTGAACAATTTTTTTATAAAATATGACTACTTTATTCAAAGCAATCTGTACCAAATGCTGAGATTAAAATACAGCCTCTCCTCACTTAACGAAGGAGTTCCATTCCTAATAACATTTCTGTAAATGTTTTCATCACTAAACAAGGAGCATACTATAATGGTTGAGGATTTTTGTCAACCAACTTTGATATTGTTTTAATGTCACCTTTGCACCATTTATAACATTTTTAGTATATTTTTAAATGTTTATACAGTAGTGTACTATAGAGTGTAATAACAGAATAGAGGAAATCAGCTCTAATATACGTACATTATTTAGGTATGCATACTGGTCACAGACCCCATTCAAGTCCAAGTCGCGGTAAAGGAGTACGTCACTAAGTGAGGAGAGGCTGTATCTTTAAATCATGAGTCTGAACTAAAATATAAACTTTATATCAGACACCAAATGAAGTGGAACAGAATTCTTCCTCCGTAAGCTATGCGGGGTCGTAAGAGGCACTAAAAGCTTGGGGGCAAGGGGCAGTAACCCCTTCTCCTGAATATACATATTACTAAATGTAAAAGGAGAAACATTGTTTTCCTTTTGGGCCACCCTGCCTCGGTGGGAAACGGCCGACGTGTTGAAAGAAAGAAAGAAAGAAGACACCAAATACAGTGGACCCCGGTTAATGGCCAATCGGTTCCAGAATGCTGTTCAAGTGCCGACCGAACGAAATTTTTTAACATAAGGAATAATGAAATTAGATTATCTTTTGGACCCAAAACATACACTTACAAAAGCACTTACAAAAATACACTTACATATTGTTAGTGTTTGGAGCAGGCTGTTAACCGGGGTCCACTGCTATAATACCATTTTGTATTTCATAATAAGAAGCATTTGTAATATGGTTGTCCTTTATTTTTTTTTTTTTTTTTTTTTTGGCTACTCATCTCCCAGAACTATTATTTTTAACTGTCCCAAAAACTGCACACTGCCATAACAACATACTGGAGTGAGAGATATGGGGGGAAGTGTAAAAAAATCCAGGAGGAGAAAAGGGGGTGGGGGGAAAAGGGAGCACTTATCAACATCCGGGGGGATATTCAACATCTTACCAGAAGATATCTGCCGGGTGGGAAAAAGTGAGAAGCCTTAAAGGAAACTAAAGTTTTTCCCTGGATAACCGGCTGGAGGGTATGTGGGGCAGCAGGCC
>WNWK01018703.1:0-39355 GCA_009830355.1 Cherax destructor | reverse complement strand
GGAAATTAACCTTCCTTGACTCGACGGGACAACCTTACCATCGCGATCGAATCAGATCGCAGGAGGACGTCAACAATGAAACGACTCCCTCATCTAAAGCTAAGTAATCTTATGTCGTCTTTATTGTTGGCCAATAATATTGTTACGCACAGTAGATGTACTTTAGCTAGGTCAACGATCTACCATGCACCGCTATGATGCTGTTAATTCGGTGAGTGATGGTCATGTTAACTTAATTGTGTGTTCTCTACCTTTCTTTCGATTTGATCAGTCGCCCATAACCTATACAGTCCACTTAAATTTAATCATACCATAATTATTAATATTATCTACTCAGATTTATTAATACTGGTCCAGAGTGCAGTGGGCTAACGTGAGAATATTGAAGGTACCCCTTGGGTGCGGCCAGGAGCGGGTAAAGTTCTCACATACCTTAAAGGGAATGACTGGAAATAAATGGTATAAAATACCGACACAATGGAAAAATAAACACATAAGCAGTATAATGTGATCCTTTATTGACAACGTTTCGCCCACGCAGTGGGCTTTATCGAGTCACAGACAGATCTACCTGGAAAATGAGTAACATGAATATATGTAGGCTATAGTCAGGTGGAGAATGCTGGGTCAGGTGGTGAAAGCTGCATGTGACAATCTTAAAAGAAGTGTGAAAGTTAAAAACATTGTGTGACTTAAAGGACCTGCAGTGTTCCATTCTTGAGTTCTAGGTGGGATAGCTGAGTTCTAGGTGGGATAGCTGAACCTATTGCCAAGAAACTTCTTCAACGCTATCCCACCTAGAACTCAAGAATGGAACACTGCAGGTCCTTTAAGTCACACAATGTTTTTAACTATCACACTACTTTTAAGATTGTCACATGCAGCTTTCTCCACCTGACCCAGCATTCTGCACCTGACTATACCCTATATATATTCATGTTACTCATTTTCCAGGTAGATCTGTTTGTGACTGGATAAAGCCCACTGCGTGGGCGAAACGTTGTCAATAAAGGATCACATTATACTGCTTATGTGTTTATTTTTCCAATACAGCATATGTTGTTGTTGTATGTTCGCCGGTACATCCGGCCCGGGTCTTCTCCAAATGGTGACCCGGCAATACAGCATATGTGTGAAGAAGTAGCTTATATACCGTAGGCAGGAGAGGTGCAGCAGTCGTAGGTAGTGTCACATTTGACCAATGTGGAAGTAGGTGGTGGCCAAGGGTTAGGCAAGCGAAGAATTCCCTGTATTAAGATACCAAGATGTTGCTGTGTCAGACAGGATGTAGATGAATGGTTCAGAGAACCGACAATAAAGACACCCAAGTGTTGCACATGTGTCTAATTTATCAACTTGTCGGTTCTCTGAACCCTTCATCTACATTATTATTATTATTATTATTATTATAATTATTATTATTATTATTATTATTATTATTATTATTATTATTATTATTATTATTATTATTATTATTATTATTATTATTATTCCTCTACACCGGACTTATTACAAACCAAAGATCTGATCTCTTTATAATATATATTTTTTCAATGTTATGATAGTAGGAGTGTCCGATGGTAATATAATTTATACAGGTTATATTTTGTTATTTCAACGAAGTTTTGCATTGCTTATATTTCGACTCAGCCAACACTAGTAGCCAGTCTTTTCATATTTTGATTAGTGATCTTTTCTTATTTTAACCAAATTACTTTCACCCACCCAGGAATTACTTACACCCACCCAGGAATTACTTTCACCCACCCAGGAATTACTTTCACCCACCCAGGAATTACTTTAACCCACCCAGGAATTATTTTCACCTACCCAGGAATTACTTTCACGCACCCAGGAATTACTTTCACCCACCCAGGAATTACTTTCACCCACCCAGGAATTACTTTCACCTACCCAGGAATTACTTTCACCACCCAGGAATTACTTTCACCTACCCAGGAATTACTTTCACCTACCCAGGAATTACTTTCACCCACCCAGGAATTACTTTCACCTACCCAGGAATTACTTTCACCCACCCAGGAATTACTTTCACCCACCCAGGAATTACTTTCACCCACCCAGGAATTACTTTCACCCACCCAGGAATTACTTTCACCCACCCAGGAATTACTTTCACCCACCCAGGAATTACTTTCACCTACCCAGGAATTACTTTCACCTACCCAGGAATTACTTTCACCTACCCAGGAATTACTTTCACCTACCCAGGAATTACTTTCACCTACCCAGGAATTACTTTCACCTACCCAGGAATTAAAGGATGAGTCGCACTTTTTATACTGAGCTCTCTGAAAGGCATTTAATATAACCTTTTTCCACCCAAAAATCTTATTTTGTTTCACTCAATGTTACGTAAATTAATTCTTCTAGGTCTCTCATTCTTGTTATCTGCTGAAGATCATCTCAGTTTTAGGTCGAAATATAAAGATCTTTCCACATTGTTTTGTCTGGGGGGGGGGGTAAATGAACACTACATAAACATTATACAAGTTGATTACATACACACGTACATACGAAGATTTAAGAAGTAACCAGCCAGCGAAGCAAATTTTGCATTGTGCTTACCAACATAACTATTAAACTTCGTTATATTCTGCTGGTCAAATTCAACCGGTAATCCATCATCTTGTAATAAGACTCCAAAATAAAAAAACTAATTTCACTTCGTAAAAAAAGAGAATCAATTTATCTCCATAGGCGTCACTGGGAGGCTGCATCTCTCTGACTATAATCCTCACACATCATTTTTTTCCCCAACACTCGGATTAATATCTCAGTATTTACACATCCACTATTTTTACCCTTTAACGAATATTTTTCGTAGTGTTTGTGTTCAAACCATCATACAATTTTTTCACAGAATTTCTCAATTCCGGTGTCAGTCATACTTACACTGGGGGAACCGGTGTCAGTCATGCTCACACTGGGGGAACCGGTGTCAGTCATGCTCACACTAGGGGAACCGGTGTCAGTCATGCTCACACTAGGAGAACCGGTGTCAGTCATGCTCACACTGGGGGAACCGGTGTCAGTCATGCTCACAATAGGGCAACCGGTGTCGGTCATGCTCACACTGGGGGAACCGGTGTCAGTCATGCTCACACTGGGGGAACCGGTGTCAGTCATGCTCACACTGGGGGAACCGGTGTCAGTCATGCTCACACTGGGGGAACCGGTGTCAGTCATGCTCACACTGGGGGAACCGGTGTCAGTCATGCTCACACTGGGGAAACCGGTGTCAGTCGTGCTCACACTAGGGCAACTGGTGTCAGTCATGCTCACACTAGGGCAACCGGTGTCAGTCATGGTCACACTGGGGGAACCGGTGTCAGTCATGCTCACACTGGGGGAACTGGTGTCAGTCATGCTCACACTGGGGGAACCGGTGACAGTCATGCTCACACTAGGGCAACCGGTGTCAGTCATGCTCACACTGGGGGAACCGGTGTCAGTCATGCTCACACTGGGGAAACTGGTGTCAGTCATGCTCACACTGGAGGAACCGGTGTCAGTCATGCTCACACTGGGGGAACCGGTGTCAGTCATGCTCACACTAGGGCAACCGGTGACAGTCATGCTCACACTGGGGGAACCGGTGTCAGTCATGCTCACACTGGGGGAACCGGTGTCAGTCATGCTCACACTGGGGGAACCGGTGTCAGTCATGCTCACACTGGGGGAACCGGTGTCAGTCGTGCTCACACTAGGGCAACTGGTGTCAGTCATGCTCACACTGGGGGAACCGGTCTCTGTCATGCTCACACTGGGGGAATCGGTGTCAGTCATGCTCACACTAGGGGAACCGGTGTCAGTCATGCTCACACTGGGGGAACCGGTCTCTGTCATGCTCACACTGGGGGAATCGGTGTCAGTCATGCTCACACTAGGGGAACCGGTGTCAGTCATGCTCACACTGGGGAAACCGGTGTCAGTCATGCTTACACTAGGGCAACCGGTGTCAGTCATGCTCACACTGGGGGAACCGGTGTCAGTCATGCTCACACTGGGGAAACCGGTGTCAGTCATGCTCACACTGGGGGAATTTATAATGCATTCACTAATTTTTTTCACAATTACTCTCGTAATTGAAGTTCCTAAACCTGTACTCCCTAGAACGCAGGCGGGAGAGATACATTATTATATACACGTGGAAAATTCTCGAGGGATTAGTACCAAACTTGCACACGAGAGTCACTCCCTACGAAAGCAAAAGACTCGGCAGGCGATGTAACATCCCCCCAATGAAGAGCAGGGGTGCCACTAGCACGTTGGGAGACAACGCAATAAGTATCAATGGCCCAAGACTGTTCAACTGCCTCCCAGCATACATCAGGGGGATTACCAACAAACCCTTGGCTGTCTTCAAGCAGTCACTGGACAGGCACCTAAAGTCGGTACCTGACCAGCCAGGCTGTGGTTCGTACGTTGGACTGCGTGCGGCCAGCAGTAACAGCCTGGTTGATTAGGCTCTGATCCAACATGAGACCTGGTCACAGACCGGGCCGCAGGGGCGTTGACCCCTGGGACTCTCTCCAGGTATACTCCAGGTATACAGGTAAATATGCGACTTAATTAAATTGAAAGCGACTGTTAGAACTTGCATATCATGTTCTAGGTGTTGCCTAGCATGCTCTAGAAAGGTGTTGCCATGCATGCTCTAGGTGTTGCCTTGCATGCTCTAGTGCTGCCTAGCATGCTCTAGTGTTGCTTAGCATGCTCTAGAAAGGTGTTGCCTAGCTTGCTCTAGAAAGGTGTTGCCTAGCTTGCTCTAGAAAGGTGTTGCCTAGCTTGCTCTAGAATGGTGTTGACTTGCATGCTTTAGGTGTTGTCTTGCATGCTCTAGTGTTGCCTAGCATGTTCTAGTGCTGCCTAGCATGCACTAGTGCTGCCTAGCATGCTCTAGTATTGCCTAGCATGCTCTAGTGTTGCCTAGCATGCTCTAGAAAGGTGTTGCCTTGCATGCTCTAGAAAAGTGTTGCCTTGCATGCTCTATGTGTTGCCTTGCATGCTCTAGGTGTTGCCTTGCATGCTCTAGGTGTTGCTTAGCATGCTCTAGTGCTGCGTAGCATGCTCTAGTGCTGCCTAGCATGCTCTAGTGCTGCACAGCATGATCTAGAAAGGTGTTGCCTTGCATGCTCTAGTACTGTCTAGTATGCTCTAGTGTTGATAAGCATGCTCTAGTGTTGCCTAGCATGCTCTAGTACTGCCTAGCATGCTCTAGTGCTGCCTAGCATGTTCTAGTGCTGCTTAGCATGCTCTAGTGCTGCCTAGCATGTTCTAGTGTTGCCTAGCATGTTCTAGGAAGGTGTTGTCTAGCATGCTCTAGAAAGGTGTTGCCTTGCATGCTCTAGTGCTGCCTAGCATGCTCAAGTGCTGCCTAGCATGCTCTAGTGCTGCCTAGCATGCTCTAGTGCTGCCTAGCATGCTCTAGTGCTGCCTAGCATGCTCTAGTGCTGCCTAGCATGCTCTAGTGCTGCCTAGCATGCTCTAGTGCTGCCTAGCATGCTCTAGTGCTGCCTAGCATGCTCTAGTGCTGCCTAGCATGCTCTAGTGCTGCCTAGCATGCTCTAGTGCTCCGTAGCATGCTCTAATGATGCCTAGCATGCTCAAGTGCTGCCTAGCATGCTCTAGTGCTCCCTAGCATGCTCTAATTATGCCTAGCATCCTCTAGTGCTCCTAGCATGCTCTAGTGCTCCTAGCATGCTCTAGTGCTTGTGATGTAGTCAGTGTGCTTGTGAGGTCCAGCTAATTACCCACACCTTACCTTGGCAAATAGCTGTCAGCCACGTCTCCATGCTTAAGCCTCAGGTCTTTTGTTCTTAAGAACATAAGAACATAAGAAAGAAGGAACACTGCAGCAGGCCTACTGGCCCATGCGAGGCAAGTCCAAGTCTCCCACCGGCTTAAGCCAATGCCCCGACCCAGCCAGGTCAGGTTACATTCACTTAAGGAAGGAGCACGGCATCTGACCTAGTAGCACAAACTAGTCAGGTACAACTCACATCCACCCGCACCCACTCATATATTTATCTAGCCTATTTTTAAAACTACACAACGTTTTAGCCTCTATAACTGTACTCGGGAGTTTGTTCCACTCATCGACAACTCTATTACCAAACCAATGCTTTCCTATATCCCTTCTGAATTTGAATTTATCCAACTTAAAGTTATTGCTTCGAGTCCTGTCAATACAAGATATTTTTATCACGCTATTTACATCCCCTTTATTTATTCCTGTTTTCCATTTATATACCTCAATCATATTCCCCCTAATTCTACGCCTTTCTAGAGAGTGCAGATTCAGGGCCCTCAGTCTATCCTCATAGGGAAGATTTCTGATACATGGAATCAACTTAGTCATCCTCCTTTGTACGTTTTCCAGAGCATTTATATCCATTCTGTAATACGGTGACCAAAACTGTGCAGCATAATCTAGATGAGGCCTAACCAAGGATATATAGAGATGAAGAACAACCTGAGGACTCCTATTATTTATGCTTCTTGATATGAAGCCAAGGATTCTGTTTGCTTTATTGCGAACACTTATGCACTGCTGTCTTGGTTTTAGATTACAGCTAACCAGAACTCCTAAATCCTTTTCGCAATCAGTAGTATTAATTAAGATCTACATTATTTAGTTTATATGTGGCATGGTTATTGTCCTGTCCAATATTTAGAACTTTGCATTGATCTATATTAAACTGCATCTGCCAGTCTATTCAAATCTTCCTGGAGTGCTCTAATGTCCTCATTTGAATGAATTGGACGGCCTATTTTGGTGTCATCGGCAAACTTGCTTATGTCGCTATTTATTCCCTCATCTATGTCGTTTATGTAGATTGTGAACAACAAGGGGCCCAATACCGACCCCTGTGGAACACCACTTGTGACGCTTCCCCACTCTGATTTCTCCCCATTTATGCAAACTCTCTGCTGCCTATTTGTCAACCATGCCTCTATCCAGGAAAAAATTTCTCCTCCTATTCCGTGTGCCTTAATTTTCCTCAATAGTCTCTGATGTGGGACTCTATCAAAAGCCTTACTGAAGTCCATATACACAATATCATATTCATTACCATGATCTACCTCCTCAAATACCTTAGGTCGTCAGGTCGTAACACGTGGTCTACACCTTATGGGGAAGGGGGATGCTTTGAGCACCATATAAGGTCATGAAAACCACTAGAGGACACAGAGAGGTGGGTGACAGATCCGGTGAGCAGGTCTCTGGACAGCGGGTGTGCAGTGGGCCACGCGTTGCGAATCTCGGGTCAGCTGGTTGGTGAATTAAGAGTGAGTACAAGTCCGTGTTACTGATAACATCTACCCTTCCCCCTGGTAATAAGTCTCATAGGTCAATGGTTATTGTATGTAATTCTCCGTCAGGATATAATGTATTCTCGCTCTTTATGTTATTAAGTAAACGACAGCCATAGTTCCCATTTTTATTTGTACCTTCTTATGCTATTCCTTATTTTGTTAAGCACTGGGATAATACAGGAGACGGACTCACTTGCTGGGGTACCTCAGGCAGAGTGGGTACAGGTCTCACATGCTCTAGTGCTGCCTAGCATGCTCTAGTGCTGCCTAGCATGCTCTAGGGCTGCATAGCATGCTCTAATGTTGCCTAGCATCCTCTAGTGTTGCCTAGCATCCTCTAGTGTTGCCTAGCATTCTCTAGAAAGGTGTTGCCTTGCATGCTCTAGGTGTTGCCTTGCATGCTCTAGTGCTGCCTAGCATGCTCTAGTGCTGCCTAGTATGCTCTAGTGCCGCCTAGCATGCTCTAGTGTTGCCTAGCATGCTATAGAAAGGTGTTGCCTAGCATGCTCTAGAAAGGTGTTGCCTCGCATGCTCTAGGTGTTGCCTTGCATGCTCTAGTGCTGTGTATCATGCTCTAGTGCTACCTAGCATACTCTAGTGCTACCTAACATGCTCTAGTGCTGCGTA
Organism: Cherax destructor; assembly: GCA_009830355.1. Taxonomy (NCBI): domain Eukaryota; kingdom Metazoa; phylum Arthropoda; class Malacostraca; order Decapoda; family Parastacidae; genus Cherax; species Cherax destructor. The sequence goes on along the minus strand of WNWK01018703.1, from coordinate 31,384 downwards.
GCATGCTCTTGTGCTGCCTAGCATGCTCTAGTGTTGAACCTAGCATGCTCTAGAAAGGTGTTACCTAGCATGCTCTTGAAAGGTATTGCCTTGCATGCTCTAGTGCTGCTTAGCATGCTCTAGTGCTGCCTATCATGCTCAGTGCTGCCTAGCATTCTCTAGTGCTGCCTAGCATGCTCTAGTGCTGCCTAGCATTCTCTAGTGCTGCCTAGCATGCTCTAGTGCTGCCTAGCATGCTCAAGTGCTGCCTAGCATGCTCTAGTGCTGCCTAGCATGCTCTAGTGCTGCCTAGCATGCTCTAGTGCTGCCTAGCATGCTCTAGTGCTGCCTAGCATGCTCTAGTGCTGCCTAGCATGCTCTAGTGCTGCCTAGCATGCTCTAGTGTTGCCTAGCATGCTCTAGTGCTGCCTAGCATGCTCTAGTGTTGCCTAGCATGCTCTAGTGCTGCCTAGCATGCTCTAGTGCTGCCTAGCATGCTCTAGTGTTGCCTAGCATGCTCTAGTGTTGCCTAGCATGCTGTAGTGCTGCCTAGCATGCTCTAGTGTTGCCTAGCATGCTCTAGTGTTGCCTAGCATGCTCTAGTGTTGCCTAGCATGCTCTAGTGTTGCCTAGCATGCTCTAGTGTTGCCTAGCATGCTCTAGTGTTGCCTAGCATGCTCTAGTGTTGCCTAGCATGCTCTAGTGTTGCCTAGCATGCTCTAGTAGTCTGCCTTTAGCTGCTCTAGTGTTGTCTACATGCTCTAGGTTGCCTAGCATGCTCTAGTGTTGCCTAGCATGCTCTAGTGTTGCCTAGCATGCTCTAGTGTGCCTAGCAGTGCTCCAGTGTGCCTCAACATGCTCTAGTGTTGCCTAGCATGCTCTAGTGTGCCTAGCATGCTCAGTGTTGCTCAGCATGCTCAGTGTTGCCACATCAGTGCTCTAGTGCTGCCCAGCATGCTCTAGTGTTGCTCTAGCATGCCTAGTGTTGCCAGCATGCCAGTGTCTGCACTAGCAGTGCTCCAGTGTGCCTACATGCTCAAGTGCTGCCTAGCAGCCAGTGTGCCAGCACCAGTGTCCTCAGCCCAGTGTCCCCAGTGTCGCTCAGCATGCCAGTGTCCGCTGCCACCAGTGTCGCTCAGCAGCTCAGTGTGCCTCACATGCCAGTGTCGCCAGCATGCCTAGTGTGCTGCCAGTTCATGCTCCTAGTGTCCTCAGCATGCCAGTGTGCCAGCTCCCAGTGTGCCTAGCATGCCAGTGTTGCCAGCATGCCTAGTGTTCCCTAGCATGCTCAGTGTTGCCTAGCATGCCTAGTGTGCCTAGCAGTGCTCCCCAGTGTCCCAGCATGCCCTGTCTGCCTAGCATGCTCTAGTGTTGCCCACATGCTAACCTGGTCCGTGCCATGTGCAGGTGCCTCTAGTGTGCCAGCATGCTCTAGTGCTGCCTAGCATGCCTAGTGCTGCCTCAGCAGCTCGTTCAGTGATGCCCAGCATGCCCAGTGCTGCCAGCATGCTCTAGTGCTGCCAGCATGCCTAGTTGCCTAGATGCCAGTGTTGCCAGCATGCTCTAGTTGCCGCAGCTCCTAGTGTTGCCAGGCGTGTCTCTCAGTGTCATGCCTAGCATGCCAGTGTGCCTAGCTGCCTCTCAGTGTCTGCCTAGCATGCTCTAGTGTTGCCTAGCATACTCTAGTGTTGCCTAGCATGCTCTAGTGTTGCCTAGCATGCTCTGATAGTCATTACAGTTTCTTTATTCTTAAGTAAGAGTTGAAGACCTCTGCAGTGTTTCTTCATTTTATCTTCTTAGGCGTGAGTATGACACACCAGTGTCCCACACCAGTGTACTCGCACCAGTGTCGCTCACCAGTGTCGCTCACACCAGTGTCGCTCACACCAGTGTCGCTCACACCAGTGTCGCTCACACCAGTAGTCCCACACTCCAGTTCGCTCACATCATGTCACTCACACCAGTGTCGCTCACACCACTGTCACTCACACCAGTGTCACTCAACCAGTGTCACCACACCAGTGTCACTCACACCAGTGTCACTCATCAGTGTCACTCACACCAGTGTCACTCACACCAGTGTCACTCACACCACTGTCACTCACACCAGTGTCACTCACACCAGTGGAATGCCCCTCTAATCCTAGTTCCCAAGAAAGATGGAACATGGCGTCCTGTTATAGATTACAGGAAGCTGAATGCCTGCACGATCCCAGACCAATTTCCATTGCCAGTTCTGAATGACCTGTCACAGAACATTGGCGATAACAAGGTCTTTTCGACTCTTGATCTTCTTCAAGGATTTTGGCAGATCCCTCTTGATGACCAAAGTAAAGAACTAACCGTGTTCTCTACGCCTACTGGTCATTATCAGTTCAAGACAATGCCTTTCGGCTTGCGTGGAAGCCCGATCACGTTCAGTCGTTTAATGACAACAATTTTCCGTACTCTCCTAGGTGGCACGCTCATGGTCTACCTAGACGATCTCATTGTGATGTCCCAAGATGTTCCTACTCATCTCGTAAAACTTGAGAGGGTACTGGAGAGACTAGCCAAGGCTAATCTTAAGGTGAAGCTTTCAAAATGCCAGTTCCTTAAGCAGGAAATAAAGTTTCTGGGACACGTAGTGACTCAGAGCGGCGTCAAGACAGGTGAGTCTAAAATCTCGGCTGTACGGAAGTTCCCTAGACCTATGACGGCAGATGCTGTCCGCTCCTTCGTAGACCTAGCCGGATTCTACCGCACTTTCATAGCCGGATTCTCCACCATAGCTGCACCTTTGACTCAGCTCTTTAAGAAAGATGTCCCCTTTGAGTGGACGTGTGACCAAGAAAGAGCTTTCATCACACTTAAAAATAGGTTAACATCAGCCCCAGTCCTTAGGTTCCCTGATTTCACCAAAGCGTTCACCTTGACGACAGATGCCAGCAAAGTTGGCATCGGTGCAGTCTTGTCGCAGGAATATAATGGTAAGCAACAGCCAATAGCTTATGCTAGCCGTGTTCTTACCAAAGCTGAAGTCAATTACTCTGTGACAGAGCTAGAAGCCTTAGCCATCGTCTGGGCTTTGAACCACTTCAGAGACATTATTTACCAGTATCCTATCAAGATTTACACAGATCATCTGCCGTTATTATCCCTTTTTGCAAACAAGAATCTCTCTGGGAAACATGCTCAGTGGTCTCTCACCTTTAACGACTACAATCCCGAAGTCTGCTATGTACCGGGTAAGCAAAATGTCGTGGCTGACGCCTTGTCGAGGCATATAGCCTTTGTCAGTGCAGACAACTCGTTCTCCGTCAAGGACCTAGAGAGAGCCCAATGGCAGGACCCGGTGTGGTCACCAGTCCTTCGATTCCTAACCAAGGAGGACGTTGGCCCGCATGTCAAGTCGCCCGTTCTGCTGACAGACTTAGTGGTCAATCAAGGAGTACTGTGTCGTGTAGCTCGACTAGTGGACCCCGGCAGAACCGTACACCAACTGGTGATACCGGAGTCCCTGGTACCCACGACTCTCAAGTTGATCCACGATGTCCCAGGCGCAGCGCACCCCGGGAAGGACCGCAGCATCAAACAGGCTAGAATGAAATATTTCTGGCCTTAGATGGCAGCGGAAATTGCCAAGTATGTACACCAGTGTGTCGTTTGCTTACAACACAAGGGTACTGTCACGGGTCCCAATCCCATACTGAAGTATCCCATTACAAAGGAGCCTTGGGAGAGAACTTCTGTCGACCTGTTGACGAATTTCTCGACCTCGGAGAAGGGTAATAAACACCTGCTTGTAATGGTAGATAACTTGACGCGGTACTGCGAGTTAGTACCCATCCCTGACAAAACGGCCGAGACAGTCGCAAATGCTTTCCGTGAGCGTATCGTTCTCCGTCATACCTGCCCACGTGTTCTCCTGTCAGACAATGGGTCGGAGTTCATAAATGCCACAATGAAGGACCTTTGTTCCAGGTTTGACATTCACCAAGCACCAGTAGCTCCACGTCACCCGGCGAGTAATGGTCTTGCTGAACGTACAAACCGCAAAGTTCTGGAGGTGCTCAGAGTAACCGTTAATCCGAGTTGTACTACATGGGATGACGCTATTCCAGATGTTCAGTGTACATTGAACTCTTCCCTCAACAGCTCGATTGGCGAGACACCCCATTTTGCCTTGTACGGCTGTGATAAGCGTTTACCGTATTAAATCCTGTTTGCTCTGCCTAGTCCAACTTATGACACCAATAACACCGGTATAGTTAAGATGCGGACCACACAGCTTGTCTTCCAGCGAGTACGTGAGAACCTAATAAAAGCCACAGATAGGTTCACGTCTGATCGCAACGCCCACGCTAAGGAAAGCAAGGTGGAACCAGGTTGCAAAGTTATGTTGCTCAACCCGACGCAGACCCCTGGTATGCATAAATTTGTCCCCAAGTTTGTCGTTCCTTACCGTGTCCTACGACAGCTCCGCGACAATAAGTTCAAGGTGAGGGAGATAGCTACCGGAACTATCAGAGAAGCTCACCTTGACCACATGAAGTATATTGATCATGTGCAAGCCGAAGCAGACCTGGAATCGCGTGCATTGCAAAGCCACAATCAGACAATCAGACTCAAACTAGTGACAACCCATCTAGTTCTTCACCCGCTACCACTACGACAGATGACAGTCCTGTAAGGCTCCATAGTTATGGCCTGAGACCCCGGACAGCAGTACATTTCTGTGACATTGACATACCTACTGACTTGTCCGACTCCTACGCTAGCTACGCTAATTGTTTGCTTGCAGAAATGGGGATTAATGCGCATACATTGTATAGTTAGTAAATAATGGAGTCAGGGTGGACAACACCATGTAAATATGTAAAATTTATTCTAGCAGGTTACCCGTAGTATAATGAATTCCATGGAAATAATGTTTTTGTGAGTATGTGCACCCAGTGTGTCTTGTAAAGCCTGTATAAAGGTAAGGGCAGTATCGCCCTTTTGAGTCAAATGTCACACCTTAGGAAATGCTACTGTCAGTCATTGTTTGCAGATGTGAGGATGGTACAGCGCTCATGGATGTGCAGTCAAGTTGATGCCTAGTCCTGTGGACAACCTGTATATAGAAGACTCTAGTTCCAGTGCCGACATCGGCTTGCTCTGTCCTCCGTCCAGCTGTACGGGCAAGCCGATTTTCTCTTCCCCGACCCTCGAAACGGGAGAGTTTTTGGAGACTTGCACCGGCAATCATTTTATTGTATATGTATATGTCAGGTGACCGGAAGCCATTTTTCCCTGTGTAACTATTGCTTGTTTGCTCGTTTACACCTTCGTGCCCTCCAGTATTGTCGTGTCGAGACGACAAGCGGTAGGTGGCCGAGCGGATGTAAACAACCTATATGTAGTCCCTTTCAAATTATGCGGCACTACGGTGCTGCCATCTATAGGCCTATCAAGGTCAGGCTGGCCTGCCATGTTTCTTTCTCACTCTGATGAGATTCTACAATTAGCCCAACAACCAACCTTCCCCAGCCTACACTCACCTTGCTTAGGACTGTGTATTGGAGGAAAAGAAGTACTGTTTTAACTGCGGCTGCCAAAGACACACACAAGCATGGCAGATGAACCACCAATCCCAAATGTCCCAACTGCGAGAGTGATCATAACACTCGTAGTCAAGTACCCTCTCAAGAAAGAAATTATAAAGAAGAAGCTTGAGGAACAAAATATATCTCCAATATATCCACAAGGCACAGTACTCGCTCCCATCCTGTTCCTCATCCTCATATCGGACATTGACAGGGATATAAGCCACAGTGCTGTGTCTTCCTTTGCAGATAACACCCGAATCTGTATGACAGTGTCCACCGTTGAAGACACTGCAAGACTCCAAGCAGACATAAACCAAATCTTTAAATGGGCTGCAGAAAACAATATGAAGTTCAATGATGAGAAATTTCAATTACTCAGATACGGAAAACGTGAGGAAATTAAAATCTCATCGGAGTACAAAACTAATTCCAACCACACAATAGAGCGAAAAACTAATGTCAAAGACCTGGGAGTGATCATGTCAGAGGATCTCACCTTCAAGGACCATAACACCGTAGCAATCGCATCTGCTAGAAAAATGACAGGATGGAAAATGAGAACCTTCAAAACCAGGGATTCAAAGCCCATGTTGACACTTTACAGATCGCTTGTTCTATCTAGGCTGGAATATTGCTGCACACTAACTGCACCTTTCAAGGCGGGTGAAATTGCTGACCTTGAAAATGTGCAGAGAACCTTCACCGCACGCATAAGTGCGATAAACCACCTCAACTACTGGGAACGCTTGAAGTTCCTAAACCTGTACTCTCTAGAACGCAGGCGGGAGAGATACATTATTATATACACATGGAAAATTCTCGAGGGATTAGTACCAAACTTGCACACGAGAGTCACTCCGTACGAAAGCAAAAGACTCGGCAGGCGATGTAACATCCCCCCAATGAAGAGCAGGGGTGCCACTAGCACGTTGAGGGACAACACAATAAGTGTCAGGGGCCCAAGATTGTTCAACTGCCTCCCAGCATACATAAGGGGGATTACCAACAAACCCCTGGCTGTCTTCAAGCAGGCACTGGACAGGCACCTAAAGTCGGTACCTGACCAGCCAGGCTGTGGTTCGTATGTTGGACTGCGTGCGGCCAGCAGTAACAGCCTGGTTGATCAGGCTCTGGTCCAACATGAGGCCTGGTCACAGACCGGGCCGCGGGGGCGTTGACCCTTGGAATTCTCTCCAGGTAAACTCCAGGTACACCCCTCCAGGCTGACACCCAAAAGATAATACAAACAGGTACCGTGAACCCATCATCAGTCTTTCAAGACGGTATCTGAAAAAAATCCTCGCCTGGCGAACTATGCCTGCATGTTAGCGCTTGAGTTGGCCAAACTCAATCTTGAAACGACCAGAGAGCGACGTGTATTTGCGAAAAAGGAGTTTGACAGAGAAGGAGAGAATGGGCAATTTCAGCATAATGTTGGTGAAAAGTATATTGTGCAGAAAGCGGTGCTGCTGGTACCTCGTTTTGTTGATTTTTAGCCTGAACAGTTTTTCGAGGCCTTCGAAAATCAAGGTCGTGCATTAAGTGGCCAGTGGAGCATTCAGGAACAGTCTGGTACCCTGTGGCCTGGTGGCAAAGCTCTCGCTTCACACCGTGAGGGTCTAGGTTCGATTCCCGGCAAAGGGGCGGAAACAATAGGCGTGTTTCCTTACACCGGTTGTCCATGTTCACCCATCAAAAATAATAGGTACCTGGGTTTTAGTGGACTGGTGTGGGTCGCATCCTGGGACAAAATTTATCTAATTTGCGGGAAATGCTCAGCATAACAAGGGGCTTTCTGTAGAGTAGTATGTCATTGATGTCAGCTAAGACTGTATACCTTGTACATGTACTTGTAGAAATAAAACTACATCATATTACTACTTGTGCATACAGCATTGTATGGCAAAACGCAGGAGTTCACAGCTGGTTTGGATGATGAGAATTTCGCTGACTATCAGGTTGTTAAAACAACTGTGTTTGGAACATATCAGTGTATTCCCGCCAAAAATAAGAGAGAAGTCGAACTGTGTAAGCGTCAGCTGTGTCAGTCTCATGTGGACTGTGTGTCAGCAGTCTAAAAACTTTACAAAGTGGTACAAGGCCAGTGGTGTCACTAATTTCAATGAGTTAGCACAGCTAATCTTGTTCAACAGCTTGAGAGTCTGTTGGACCAGAGGTTAGAGTATTTCTAGAAGACCATTCATTGGTAACTACATTATAGGCAGCCAGGCTTGCTGACACATTATAGGCAGCCAGGCTTGCTGACACATTACAGGCAGCCAGGCTTGATGACACATTATAGGCAGCCAGGCTTGCTGACACATTATAGGCAGCAAGGCTTACTGACACATTATAGGCAGCCAGGCTTACTGACAAATTATAGGCAGCCAGGCTTACTGACACATTATAGGCAGCCAGGCTTGCTGACATATTATAGGCAGCCAGGCTTGCTGACACATTTGAGGCCAACAGTCTGGTATGAACAGAGATCGTCGTGAACGGATTCCTGAAGGGAGAAATAAGTGGGAGGATGAAAGTGAACAACGACGTCAGCTACCCCGTCAGCACGGCGAACCACATCAGAGACAGGGTCTGCATGGTGAACCACATCAGAGACAGGGTCTGCATGGTGAACCACATCAGAGACAGGGTCTGCATGGTGAACCACATCAGAGACAGGGTCTGCATGGTGAACCACATCAGAGACAGGGTCTGCATGGTGAACCACATCATAGACAGGGTCTGCATGGTGAACCACATCAGAGACAGTGTCTGCATGGTGAACCACATCAGAGACAGGGTCTGCATGGTGAACCACATCAGAGACAGGGTCTGCATGGTGAACCACATCACAGACAGGGTCTGCATGGTGAACCACATCACAGACAGGGTCTGCATGGTGAACCACATCAGAGACAGGGTCTGCATGGTGAACCACATCACAGACAGGGTCTGCATGGTGAACCACATCAGAGACAGGGTCTGCATGGTGAACCACATCACAGACAGGGTCTGCATGGTGAACCACATCAGAGACAGGGTCTGCATGGTGAACCACATCAGAGACAGGGTCTGCATGGTGAACCACATCAGAGACAGGGTCTGCATGGTGAAACACATCAGAGACAGGGTCTGCATGGTGAACCACATCAGAGACAGGGTCTGCATGGTGAACCACATCAGAGACAGGGTCTGCATGGTGAACCACATCATAGACAGGGTCTGCATGGTGAACCACATCAGAGACAGTGTCTGCATGGTGAACCACATCAGAGACAGGGTCTGCATGGTGAACCACATCAGAGACAGGGTCTGCATGGTGAACCACATCACAGACAGGGTCTGCATGGTGAACCACATCACAGACAGGGTCTGCATGGTGAACCACATCAGAGACAGGGTCTGCATGGTGAACCACATCACAGACAGGGTCTGCATGGTGAACCACATCAGAGACAGGGTCTGCATGGTGAACCACATCAGAGACAGGGTCTGCATGGTGAACCACATCAGACAGGGTCTGCATGGTGAACCACATCAGAGACAGGGTCTGCATGGTGAACCACATCAGAGACAGGGTCTGCATGGTGAAACACATCAGAGACAGGGTCTGCATGGTGAACCACATCAGAGACAGGGTCTGCATGGTGAACCACATCAGAGACAGGGTCTGCATGGTGAACCACATCAGAGACAGGGTCTGCATGGTGAACCACATCAGAGACAGGGTCTGCATGGAATTCTGATGAATGATACTGACATTATAATAATTATTATAATTATTATTATCATCATTATTACTAGGTAATCGCCAATTTCGTTTGTATTATATAGCAGGTTTGGTAAGTTGGGGAAGGAAGAAGGATAGGTAAGGATGGAATGGGGAGAAAAGTGTGGGTGGGAAGAGCTGGTAATAAAAGTGACCTACCCATTTCGACTCATTTTAATAAAGGTGTGTGTGTTGTGTACTCATGATAATCATAGGATGTGGTATACCACACTACCCATCAGTGGCATGCACGTATACAAGTTGCATACATGGTGGCAGTGAATTGGTAGTAGGTATAGTTTTTGCTTTTTTTGTGTGCAGGAGGCAGGTTGCAAAGGCTGGTTACAGGGCGCTTGTTGGAACTGTTGGTGGTAATTAGCTGCTCTGCTGGAGCTGCTGGTCAGAGGTGGTGTCCAGGAGGTTTGCAGATGTTACATGGTTAGATATAAGGTCTCCATAGTTGGGGTGGTTTTATCCTTATTGCACATAGAATGGCTCTGGTGGTACCCATTCTTCTGTATCTTCAGGGAGATCATTCAGAATCTTTGGTCTTGGAAAGTTCTCCTTGAGAAAGAAACGTCAGAGAGACATCGTGTGGTGTGTTGATGATGTAGTCAGCGGTGTTAGTTGGCTGGGGTGTTTTCTCTGGTATATAGAGATCGTGCATGTCATATGACTTTCTCTTCATTAGTTAATTAGGCTTAATAGAACGAAGGAGAGAGAAAGTATCTCCAATTCCTTAGATAAAAAGTTCTTAATAAGTACCTTGACAGTAGGATTCCGTGCCATACAAGACCCCAGCCAAAATAAAGCCATGGTCCGGTGGCCTGGTGGCTAAAGCTCTCACTTCACACGGCGAGGGTCTTGGTTCGATTCCCAGCGAGGGTAGAAACATTGGCCGTGTTTCTTTACACCGGATGTTTATGTTCACCCATCAGCAAAATGTGTACCTGGGTGTTAGTCGACTGGTGTGGGTCGCATCCTGGGACAAAACTGACCTAATTTGCGGGAAATGCTCAGCATAACAAGGGGCTTTCTATATATAGTAGTATGTCATTGATGTCAGCTATGGTCTGTATACCTTGTACATGTACTTGTACAAAATAAAGATATTATTATTATTATTATTATTATTATTATTATTATTATTATTATTATTATTATTATTATTATTATTATTATTATTATTATTATTATTAAACAATATCTAAATACAAGAGGCAAGTTACTATACCTGGATTATACCTGGAGGGGGTTCCGAGGGTCAACACCCCCCTGATCAACCTGGCTGTTATTTCTGGCTATTGTTTTGAATGTAGAAAACTCACTGCAGATCCTATTTTTATTATAAATCGACATTTGTCCTTAAATAAAGGTCTATTAGGTTTTTAAAGCTCTACTATGGCTTTTGTTAAATCTCTAGCTATGGCTTTTGTTAAATATCTAGCTATGTCTTTTTGTTAAATCTCTAGCTATGTCTTTTTGTTAAATCTCTAGCTATGTCTTTTTGTTAAATCTCTAGCTATGGATTTCGTTAAAGCTCTGGCTATGGCGTTGGTTATACCTCTAGATATGGCTTTTGTTAGTTATGGCTGTTGTTAAAACTCTAGTTACGTTTTTTGTTAAAGCTCCAGCTATAGATTTTGTTAAAACTCTAGCTATGACTTTTGTTAAACCTCTAGTTATGGGTTTTGTTAAAGCTCTACTTATGGTTTATGTTAAAGCTCTAGCTTTTGTTAAAGCTCTAGTTGTGACTTTTGTTACAGATCCAGTTGTGACTTTTGTTAAAGCTCCAGTTATGACTTTTGTTTCATAATTAAAAGCGTTATCATCTATCCATTCAGGATAGATAGTATGATGAAGTAAGACAACAGTGTTGGGACATACGTACACTGGATGAGGAACACTGTACAGATGTACGCGGTCTTCATCTCCCAGCAGCTGACTGCAGCTTCCGCGCTCTGCGTCTCCCAGCAGCTGACTGCAGCTTCCGCGCTCTGCGTCTCCCAGCAGCTGACTGTAGCTTCTGCGCTCTGCGTCTCCCAGCAGCTGACTGCAGCTTCCACGACGCTGCTGTGATGCTCATCTCAACATAATCTTCACTACCGTGGCACTAGTGGTTCATCCTAGTTCAGCGGTGTTTTGTTGAACACTGTGTATTGCAGCACAAGTATAAATATCGAGTATATCTTAGAGTGTAATGGGAAGGCTGGAGTTAGAACACAAGGATGTGTATACATGTGCGAGTGTTGGTGGAGGATGGCGGCGAGGTATGTGTACACGACGGCGTCAGGAGGTGTACTGAAGCTTTCACCTTCCTACCTCACTCACCACCACCTTGTCCTGCAAGCACACGCACGCACGCACACAGGGTCGAGATGTGACTCGACTCCTGCAATCACATATAGGTCAATACACACACACACAAAAAAAAAAAAAGGTTTACCCAAAGGTGCAGGGAGGCGAAAACTCAGAGTGTCAGAGAATGGAAAAGGTACAGAAGGCAAAGAACCCAAGTAAACAAAGAGATTAGTAGAAGAGCTAGAAACGAGTATGCACAGGTACGGAGGGAGGGCCAGAAACAGTACGAAAATGACATAGCATCGAAAGTTAAGTCCGACCCGAAGCTGATGTACAGTCACATCAGAAGGAAGACAACAGGTGATAAGGCTGAGGAGAGAAGATGGGGAACTCACAAGAAACGACCAAGAGGTATGTGAGGAGCTCAACGTGAGGTTTAAGGAAGTATTCACAGTGGAGGAAGGAAGGCAGCTGGGTAGACAGGACAGGGTGCATCACCAACAAGGGATGTATCAAGTGCTGGAGGGCATACACACAACTGATTCCCCGCAGTATTTTATATGTCGTTATCATGTCTCCTCTAACCCTTCTGTCCTCCAGTGTTGTTAGTCCTATTTCCCTCAACCTTTCTTCATAGGACAGTCCCCTGAGTTGTGGAACTAGCCTTGTCGCAAACCTTTGCACTTTCTCTAATTTCTTGACGTGCTTGACCAGGTGTGGGTTCCAGACTGGTGCTGCATCCTGTGTGTGTGCGTTTGCGTGTGCGTGTGTGTGTATATGTGTGTGTGTGTGTGTGTGTGCGTGGTGTGTGTGTGTACTCACCTATTTGTACTCACCTATTTGTGGTTGCAGGGGTCGATTCATAGCTCCTGGCCCCGCCTCTTCACGGTGGTTTTCATGTGTTTAGGTGATGGTGGGGTGTGTTAGTGAGATAAGATGTTTTTTGATGATAGTGTTGAAAATGGTGACTGAGTCTGCAGTTCTGGAGTTTTCAGGTAGGGAGTTCCAGATTTTAGGCCCTTTAATTAATGTATATTGAACGTTTGTATAGATTTAGTCGGACACGAGGAATGTCATAGAGATTTTTGTGTCTGGTATTGTGACTATGGGTCCTGTCACAACTATCAAGAAAGCGTTTTAGTTCTGGGTTAATATTGTAATTTATGGTTCTGTACATGTAGGTTGCACAGTAATAAGTGTGGATGTTCTGGACAGTGAGTAAATTTAGGTCTTTGACGAGTGGGGGGGGGGGTTGCCTGGGATTGGAATGCGTGATAATTCTTACTGCGGTTTTTTGTTGAGTTAATATTGGTTTTAGGTGAGTTGTTGTTGTTGATCCCCAAGCACATATGACAGGTGAGGTAGGGATAGTGTGAGTAGGGCTGATTGTGGTACATAGTAACGTATCTTAGAGAGAATCCCAACCGTTTTGGATACTTTTTTGCTATGTGGTTGATATGGGTGCTGAAATTCAAGTTGCTCTCCAGGTGTAGGCCCAGGAATTTGCCCTCATTGTGTTTAGCAATAGGAGTGTTGTCAATCATTATGTTCAGTTGTGCAACACCTGTTCTGTTACCAAACATAATGTAGAAGGTTTTGTCAGTGTTAAGTGTAAGTTTATTGACTGTCATCCAGGTTGATATTTTTAGCAGCTCTTCGTTAACAATGGTGTTGAGTGAGGTAAGATTTGGGTGGGAGATGACATAAGTCGTATCATCAGCAAAGAGAATCGGTTTCAGGTGTTGGGATACGTTGGGAAGATCATTGATGTATAGGAGGAAGAGCAGGGGACCAAGGACACTTCCCTGTGGTACTCCAATATCAAGTGGTCGTGTAGATGAGGTTGTGTCTTTAATGGTAACGTATTGATACCTGTTAGTAAGATAGGATTTGAAAGACATAAGAGCGTGGCCTCTTATACCGTAATGATCAAGTTTTTGGAGTAGGATGCCGTGGTCTACTGTATCAAAAGCTTTCCTTAGGTCAATAAAGAGTCCTAGCGGATATTCCTTGTTTTCATGTGCTGTGTAAAGTAGGTCCAGCATTTTTACAATTGCATCGTTTGTGCTTTTGTTTTTTCTAAAGCCAAATTGGCAGGGGTTGAGTATGTGTTGTACTGTAATAAACGAATATAATCTCTTGTGTACGAGTTTCTCAAAAATTTTGGATAGCAACGGTAAGTTCGAGATTGGCCTGTAGTTATTTACATCTGTGGGGTCACCACCTTTGTGAATTGGTGTAACCTTTGCTGTCTTGAGGGGTGCCGGGAAAGTGCTAGTTTCTAGTGAATTGTTAAAAAGTAGTGAAATAGCAGCTGAAAGGACATGAGCCGCTCGCTTGTGCAATAGTGGTGGGACTTGAGACAGATTCCCTGATTTATTCTTAAGTGACTTTATAATCATGGCGACTTCAGTTTGTTCGGTAGGTGCAAGATAGAAGGAGGTTGGGAAATTTCCATCTAAGTAATCATTTGCTTGGGCATTGGTACCTGGGATTTTACTGGCGAGATTTGATCCTATGGTTGAGAAGAAGTCATTTAACTTATTAGCTGTATCAATAGGCTGTAGTTGTGATTCATTTGGTTTAGTCAGGACAATATCCCTAGTTTTTTTCAGTTTGTGGCCCAGAAGCTGAGAGAGTGTTTTCTAGGTCATTTTTATATCTCTTCTTGTTTCGATGAATCTGCTGGAATAGTACAATTGCTTGGCCTTTCTTATTAGTTTGGTGAGAACTGATGCATAGTGTTTAATAGTATTTTTGGGTATTAGGCGCTGTCTATATTGCTTTTCATATTGATGTTTCTTTTCAATGGATCTTAGTAAGCTGTTAGTTAGCCATGGGCAGCCTAGCCGTTTGTTCGTAATCTGTTTCATTTTTATGGGACAATGTTTGTTGTATAGTCTAAGTAATTTATTAAGAAATACGTCTGTCCAATCATCGATACCAGTGGCATTGGAGAGTTCTGTAGCCCAGTCAACCGACCCTAACTCTGATGTGAAGTTATTTATGGAGGCCTCGTCATGAAGTCTGAAGTAAACTTTGTTGTATTCCAGTTGTGGTTTATTAATGTTTGTTAAGAGGAAGGTGGGGCAGTGGTCTGTAGTGCTGTCTGTTATTATCCCTGATTTAAGGGGGGCTAGGATATTGGTCCATATATGGTCAATTATGGATGCACTTGTCTCTGTCAGCCTGGTTGGTATGAGAAGTGTGTTGTTCATATTGTTGATGAAGTCAGTTACTGGCTGGTCATCTGTGAGGCCAAGGTTAATGTTGAAGTCTCCAGCTATTAGAAGGTGGTGCTTGTTCAACTGGGCCTGTTGTATATGCGTGTGTGTGTGTGTGTGTGTGTGTGTGTGTGTGTGTGTGTGTGTGTGTGTGTGTGTGTGTGTGTGTGTGTGTGTGTGTGTGTGTGTGTGTGTATGTAGTGTGTGTATGTGTGTGTACTCACCTAATTGTACTCACCTAATTGTGGTTGCAGGGGTCGAGACTAAGCTCCTGGCCCCGCCTCTTCGCTGTCCGCTACTGGGTCTCTGCTCTCCCTGCTCCATGAGCTTTATCATACCTTGTCTTAAAACTATGTATGGTTCCCGCCTCCACTATATCGTTATCTAGACTATTCCACTTCCTAACTACTCTATGGCTGAAGAAGTGCTTCCTAACATCCCTTTGACTCATCTGAGTCTTCAGCTTCCAGTTGTGTCCCCTTGTGTCTGTGTTCCCTCTCTGGAACATCCTGTCACTATCTACCTTGTCAATTCCCCGCAGTATTTTGTATGTCGTTATCATGTCTTCCCTAACCCTTCTGTCCTCCAGTGTTGTTAGTCCTATTTCCCTCAACCTTTCTTCATAGGGCAGTCCCCTGAGTTGTGGAACTAGCCTTGTCGCAAACCTTTGCACTTTCTCTAATTTCTTGACATGCTTAACCAGGTGTGGGTTCCAGACTGGTGCTGCACACTCTAGTATGGGCCTGACGTACACGGTGTACAGTGTCTTGAACGATTCCTTGTTAAGGTAACGGAACGCTAATCTTAGGTTTGCCAGCTCCTCTGCTCCCTCTCTCAGGACCAATGGAGAAATGTTATCCGGCCCCATCGCCTTTGAGGTATCCAGCTCGCTTAGTAGCCTCTTCACTTCCTCCTCAGTTGTGTGTATTGTGTCCAGCACTTGATGATGTACCCTACCTCTCCTCCTTTCTGGAGGCCCTTCTATCTCCTCTGTGAACACTTCTTTGAATCTCATGTTGAGCTCCTCACACACTTCGCGGTCATGTCTTGTGACCTCCCCTCCTTCCTTCCTCAGCCTGATCACCTGGTCCTTGACTGTTGTTCTCCTCCTGATGTAGCTGTACAACAGCTTCGGTTCAGATTTGGCTTTCGCTCCTATGTCATTCTCATACTGTCGTTGGGCCTCCCTTCTTACCTGTGCATATTCGTTTCTGGCTCTACGACTGCTCTCCTTATTTTCCTGGGTTCTTTGCCTTCTATACTTCTTCCATTCCCTAGCACACTTGGTTTTGGCCTCCCTGCACCTTTGGGTGAACCACGGGCTCATCCTGGCTTTTTCGTTGTTTATGTTTCCCTTGGGTACAAACCTCTCCTCAGCTTCCTTGCATATTGTTGTCACATATTCCATAATCTGGTTTACTGATTTTCCTTCCAGTTCTCTGTCCCACTGAACCCCGTTTAGGAAGTTCTTCATGTAACTTGGCTTCATTCTTCTGGCCCTATCTGCCTCCCCCTCCACCTGTAACTCTAATGTGTAATCAAAGCTTAGAACTATATGATCACTGGCCCTGAGGGGACTTTCGTGTGTGATGTCCTCAATATCTGCACTATTTAAGGTGAATACTAGGTCCAGTCTCGCTGGTTCATCCTCTCCTCTCTCCCTGGTAGTATCCCTTACATGTTGGTACATGAAGTTTTCCAGTACCACCTCCATCATCTTAGCCCTCCACGTGTCTTGGCCCCAATGTGGCTCCAAGTTCTCCCAGTCTATTTCCTTGTGGTTGAAGTCACCCATGATCAGTATCTTTGCCCTGATCGCATGAGCCCTTCTGGCCACTTCAGCCAGTGTGTCACCCATCGCTCTATTACTCTCATCATACTCTTGCCTTGGCCTCCTGCTGCTCTGGGGTGGGTTATACATTACTGCAATTACCACCTTGGGACCACCAGACTGTAGCATTCTTATTATGTAATCTCTTGCTTCTCCTCTGTCTCCTCTCTCCAGCTCATCAAAATCCCATTGGTTTTAGATCAGCAGTGCCACTCCTCCACCCCCTCTGTTCCCTCTGTTTTTCCTCAGGATCTGGTATCCCATTGGAAAGATGGCATCTGTTATCATGCCTGTGAGTTTGGTTTCTGTGAGAGCTATTATGTCCGGTGATGCCTCTATGACTCTTTCGTGCCACTCCTCCCACTTATTTGTTATTCCATCAGCATTTGTGTACCATACCTTTAGTTGCCTCTCTATCATTGTGTTTTGGGGGTCTGTGAGGGTGGGGAACCTGGCGGTGGACTGTGGGATTCTATAGTGGAATGTTGGGTTGGGGGTGTGAGTGTGGGTTGTAGTTTGTGTTGGGATAGTGTGCTTGGTTGTTGGGTGTTGGGGTGGTTCTGTGTGTGCTCGCTCTTGTTGCTCTGCCCTGCTCTGGTTGTCCTCTGCTGATTCTGTCCTTGTCTCTCCTCCTAGCTCCTTTCGCCTTTGTGTCCTCTCCCTCAGCTGCTGTCGTTCTGTTTTTGTTCTGTCCCGGTCTAGGAACACCCTCCTGTATTCTTCCGTTTCCTTCAATCGTGGTTTCTCTTGGAGGATTCTGTCCCGCACTGTTTCTGTCCTGAGAATCAGCTTGAGCGGTCATTTTCTCCCCTTCGAGTACCCCCCTATTCTCTGAAAATTTACAATCTCAGACATGTCTTCTTCACCTATTTCTTTGATGATATTCTCAATCTCCTTTCTTTTTGCCTGCCGTCTTTCAGTGTGTGTCCTTCCCTCTCTCTCCTTCAGCCCATGAATAAACACTGCCTTTGCCCTCTCCTCCTCCCATTGCCTTTCCCTCTGCAGCTCTGGTTCCTGTCTGTACATGGCCATTTTCTCCCTTTGTTTTTCCTGTAGCTCTTGGTGGCATGCTCGTGCCTCTGCGTTTGCCCTATTCCCCTCTCAACCTGCTCCCAGCTGCTCACACCCATCACGCCTTGGCCCTGCTTGGTAGGCAGATACGGCCGTAGCGTAAGTTATATCACCTTCCTTGCCGATGGGACCCCTAATGCTGTGTCGTTTCTGGTCGACACCCCTGTAACCTGCTTCAGCCTGTTTACCTCATTTTCCAGGACCTTTATCCAGGCTACTGCAGCTTCGACTTGCGACTCCCAATTCTTCTTCTCCTCCTCCAACCTCTTTTCCAATTTCACAGAAAGCTCTGCCTCCATTTTTGCAGAAAGCTCTCCTAGTTTTCTCCCCCACTCTTGTGTGTGTGTATATGTATGTGTGTATGTATGTGTGTATGTATGTGTGTATGTATGTGTGTATGTGTGTGTGTGTGTGTGTGTGTGTGTGCGACCCAACAATTAATATTTGCACCAAGAACTCATTACAGTTGTTACTGGGTGTAGACTAGTGAATTGCTCATTATTTTATAATTTGTTCATGATTGTAACCATGTATAAACGTAAGTAAGTAAATTTACTTACATGATTCATTACCTTTGTAACTTGTGAGTTCATTACCTTTGTAACTTGTGAGTTCATTACCTTTGTAACTTGTGAGTTCATTACCTTTGTAACTTGTGAGTTCATTACCTTTGTAACTTGTGAGTTCATTACCTTTGTAACTTGTGAGTTCATTACCTTTGTAACTTGTAGTTCATTACCTTTGTAACTTGTGAGTTCATTACCTTTGTAACTAGTGAGTTCATTACCTTTGTAACTTGTGAGTTCATTACCTTTGTAACTTGTTAGTTCATACCTTTAACTGTGAGTTCATTACCTTTGTAACTTGTGAGTTCATTACCTTTGTAACTTGTGAGTTCATTACCTTTGTAACTTGTGAGTTCATTACCTTTGTAACTTGTGAGTTCATTACCTTTGTAACTTGTTAGTTCATTACCTTTGTAACTTGCTCAGCTATCAAAACTTTGGAGTCCAGTCCCTGGACCCATTATGTACCTCTGTAATCTTTTGACTACCACCCACAGGATGGGTATGGGGTGCATAATAAAGATATCAAACTAACTTCAATTGGTTGTGTGTTATTAGTGTCTTTAAATTATCGCTAAAAAAAATTATGTTAGTATGAGGCATCCGGTAGATGGCACCGATTGTTATAGGAGTCTTAAGGTTTTTTACAGAAAAATTTGCAAAAATATATTCTCCGCATTCATCATTAAAGCAGTTTGTATTATAACAAGATAGTTCATTAGAGTAATAGATTGCAATACCACCCCCAATTTGGTATGGTCTGCAGTTGTGGATTGCTGTGTATCCTGGTATTGAGTAGATATCTATTGTGACCTGCTTAAGCCAGGCTTCAGTAAGAATAATACAGGAGAAGGTTGTCTTTAGGGTATCTAGGAGTGCCAGGAGGTCATCATAGTGTTTGCTTAGGGACCTGATATTGTAATTAAGAATTGTAATATTTTTAGCAGTATTTAGGACAGTGCTGGCTTGTGATACTGTGTAATAGAGGCAGTTACTTTCCAATAAATTTTGATTGGGAGATATATTATATAGGTTTATCTGGGTCGACGTGATCATTCATCATTAGGTTTGAAGATAATTCTTTGTATGATGTATAGTGTGTTGAGTTCTAGTACTGATGTCTGTAATAAGGGGATGCTTGGACAAGTGTATAGCTAATGCATGTTGGTCAAGTAGACTGTAGAAGCCAATAAACATAATGAAATTCATGTTGACTCTCTTAAAAACATGATAAACAATGTCGGTTGTGTCAGTGGAGCAGCAAACACAACAACATAAGATCATCTATCATCCAGAAACCTTCTCACAGTGTTGTCGTAGCTAATAACCAGTAACAAATTGGTACTTAGTGTAGTGGAGTGACCAACATTAGAAATTTCTTCCTTTTTGTAATACTAGACGTATACAGATTGTGGAAATACATTCAACTTGTAGTTAGCAGCGGTGCAATATACACAACGAAAAGCAAATGTTCCTCCAGTAATCTTCACCAGTCAACAATAGTGATACAATAGCATTTGTTGTGGTGGAGGTGGAAAAAATCTAGGAAAACTAAATACAGTGATCTATAAGTGCCCAAAACTTCAGGCTGAAAAAAGGGTACCAGAGGTCACCTTCGTCACAGTAGGAGCTGCCAGAAATCACCGGTTTCTCCAACACGCAAGTTATACCTTTTGTATCAAACCGAACACATATTACTCTGTTAAATAATATTCCAGTAGTCTTTTACGGCTGTCAAAGCGCGACCGATTCGTTCAAAAATAAGTGTTCCACTGACCGGATTCGTGAATTCCAACCCAACCGGATTGGAAAAAAAAAAGGTACATATTCCCCTGACCGGATTCACAAGCTGACAGGGTTTTTAGTTACTGCTAGCAGCTGTAAGATTATCTAGTATTAAACCACAGCATATATACTAATGTACACACACACAGACACACACACAAAGGCTACAAACCTCGGCAAAGGAGAAAGACCTTGGAGTGAGTATAACGCCAAGCACGTCTCCGGAGGCACACATCAACCAGATAACCGCGGCAGCATATGGGCGACTGGCAAACCTAAGATTAGCGTTCCGTTACCTTAACAAGGAATCGTTCAAGACACTGTATACCGTGTACGTCAGGCCCATACTAGAATATGCAGCACCAGTCTGGAACCCACACCTGGTCAAGCACGTAAAGAAACTAGAGAAAATGCAAAGGTTTGCGACAAGGTTAGTTCCACAACTCAGGGGTCTGTCTTATGAAGAAAGGTTGAGGGAAATAGGACTAACAACACTGGAGGAAAGAAGGGTCAGAGGAGACATGATAACGACATACAAAATACCGCAGGGAATTGACAAGGTAGACAGTGACAGGATGTTCCAGAGAGGGAACACGGAAACAAGGGGACACAACTGGAAGCTGAAGACTCAGATAAGTCAAAGGGATGTTAGGAAGCATTTCTTCAGCCACAGAGTAGTCAGGAAGTGGAATAGTTAGAGAAAGATATAGTGGAGGCAGGAACCATACATAGTTTTAAGACAAGGTATGATAAAGCTCATGGAGCAGGGAGAGCAGAGACCCAGTAGCAGACAGCGAAGAGGCGGGGCCAGGAGCTGAGTTTCGACCCCTGCAACCACAATTAGGTGAGTACACACATACACACGCACACACACACACACACACACACACACAGCGCTCTTGCTTCACGCACGGAGGGCCCGGGTTCAATTCCCGGCGGGGCCGAAACATTTCGAAGTGTTTCGTTACACACACACACACACACACATATATACAACAGGCCTAGTGTCTAATCGATATCTGCCTACGACAAAATGGTAACTAACTAACACACACACACATATAAAGCAATAGCAAAGAACTACAGACCAATAGCGCTAACGCCCCATATCATAAAAAGCTTTGAAAGGGTTCTAAGAAGCAAGATCGCCACTCATCTAGATACCCATCAATTACACAACCCAGGGCAGCATGGGTTTAGAGCAGGTCGCTCCTGTCTGTCCCAACTACTGGACCACTACGATAAGGTACTGGATGCTCTAGAAGACAAACAGAATGCAGATGTTATATACACAGACTTTGCAAAAGCCTTTGACAAGTGTGACCATGGTGTAATAGCACACAAAATGCGTGATAAAGGAATAACAGGAAAAGTTGGTAGATGGATCTATAATTTCCTAACAAGTAGAACACGAAGAGTAGTAGTCAACAGAGTAAAGTCTGAGGCAGCTATTGTGAAAAGCTCTGTTCCACAAAGCACAGTACTTGCTCCCATCCTATTCCTCATCCTCATATCAGACATTGACAGGGATATAAGCCACAGTGCTGTGTCTTCCTTTGCAGATGAAACCCGAATCTGTATGACAGTGTCCACCATTGAAGACACTGCAAGACTCCAAGCAGACATAAACCAAATCTTTAAATGGGCTGCAGAAAACAATATGAAGTTCAATGATGAGAAATTTCAATTACTCCGATATGGAAAACGTGAGGAAATTAAAATCTCATCGGAGTATAAAACAAATTCCAACCACACAATAGAGCGAAAAACTAATGTCAAAGACCTGGGAGTGATCATGACAGAGGATCTCACCTTCAAGGACCATAACACTAGCAATCGCATCTGCCAGAAAAATGACAGGATGGATAATGAGAACCTTCAAAACCAGGAATGCCAAGCCCATGTTGACACTTTTCAGGTCACTTTTTCTATCTAGGCTTGAATATTGCTGCACACTAACTGCACCTTTCAAGGCAGGTGAAATTGCTGACCAATAAAATGTACAGAGAACCTTCACGGCACGCATAACTGCAATAAACCACCTCAATTAATGGAAACGCTTGAAGTTCCTAAACCTGTACTCCCTGGAACGCAGGCGGGAGAGATACATTATTATATACACTTGGAAAATCCTGCAGGGATTAGTACCAAACTTGCACACGAGTGTCACTCCCTACGAAAGCAAAAGACTCGGCAGACGATGTAACATCCCCCAAATGAAAAGCAGGGGTGCCACTAGCACGTTCAGGGACAACACAATAAGTGTCAGGGGCCCAAGACTGTTCAACTGCCTCCCAGCATACATAAGGGGAATTACCAATAGACCCCTGGCTGTCTTCAAGCAGGCACTGGACAGGCACCTAAAGTCGGTGCCTGACCAACCTGGCTGTGGTTCGTACGTTGGACTGCATGCGGCCAGCAGTAACAGCCTTGTTGATCAGGCTCTGATCCAACATGAGGCCTGGTCACAGACCGGGCCGCAGGGGCGTTGACCCCCGGAACTCTCTCCAGGTAAACTCCAGGTATATATATATATATATATTTTTTTTTTTTATTAACACATCGGCCGATTCCCACCAAGGCAGGGTGGCCCGAAAAAGAAAAACTTTCATCATCATTCACTCCATCACTGTCTTGCCAGAAGGGTGCTTTACACTACAGTTATAAAACTGCAACATTTACACCCCTCCTTCAGAGTGCCGGCACTGTACTTCCCATCTCCAGAACTCAAGTCCGGCCTGCCGGTTTCCCTGAATCCCTTCATAAATGTTACTTTGCTCACACTCCAACAGCACGTCAAGTATTAAAAACCATATGCCTCCATTCACTCCTATCAAATACGCTCACACATGCTTGCTGGAAATCCAAGCCCTCGCACACAAAACTTCCTTTACCCCCTCCCTCCAACCTTTCCTAGGCCGACCCCTACCCCGCCTTCCCTCCACTACAGATTTATACACTCTCGAAGTCACTCTGTCTCGTTCCATTCTCTCTACATGTCCAAACCACCTCAACAACCCTCCTCAGCTCTCTGGACAATCGTTTTGGTAATCCCACCCTCCTCCTAATTTCCAAACTCCGAATTCTCTGCATTATATTCACACCACACATTGACCTCAGACATGACATCTCCACTGCCTCCAGCCTTCTCCTCGTTGCAACATTCATCACCCATGCTTCACACCCATATAAGAGCGTTGGTATAACTATACTCTCATACATTCCCCTCTTTACTTCCATGGACAAGGTTCTTTGTCTCCACAGACTCAAGTGCTCCACTCACCCTTTTCCCCTCATCAATTCTATGATTCACCTCATCCTTCATAGACCCATCCGCCGACATGTCCACTCCCAAATATCTGAATACATTCACCTCCTCCATACTCTCTCCCTCCAATCTGATATCCAATCTTTCGTCACCTATTCTTTTTGTTATCCTCATCACCTTACTCTTTCCTATATTCACTTTCAATTTTCTTCTTTTACACACCCTACCAAATTCATCCACCAACCTCTGCAGCTTCTCTTCAGAATCTCCCAAAAGCACAGTGTCATCAGCAAAAAGCAACTGTGACAACTCCCACTTTGTATTTGCTTCTTTATCTTTTAGCCCAACACCTCTTGCCAAGACCCTCGCATTCACTTCTCTTACAACCCCATCTATAAATATATTGAACAACCACGGTGACATCACACATCCTTGTCTAAGGCCCACTTTTACTGGGAAATAGTCCCCTTCCTCCTACACACTCTAACCTGAGCCTCACTATCCTCATAAAAACTCTTCACTGCTTTCAGTAACCTTCCTCCTATTCCATACACCTGCAACATCTGCCACATTGCCCCCTATCTACCCTATCATACGCCTTTTCCAAATCCATAAATGCCACAAAAACATCTTTACCTTTATCCAAATACTGTTCACCTATATGTTTCACTGTAAACACTTGGTCTACACACCCCTACCTTTCCTAAAGCCCCCTTGTTCATCTGCTATCCTGCTTTCTGTTTTACTCTTAATTCTTTCAATAATAACTCTACCATACACTTTACCAGGTACACTCAACAGACTTATTCCCCTATAATTTTTGCACTCTCTTTTGTCCCCTTTGCCTTTATACAAAGGAACAATACACGCTCTCTGCCAATCCCTAGGTACCTTACCCTCTTCCATACATTTATTAAATAATAGCACCAACCACTCCAAAATTATATCCCCACCTGCTTTTAACATTTCTATCTTTATCCCATCAATCCCAGCTGCCTTACCCCTTTCATTCTACCCACTGCCTCACGAACTTCCCTACACCCACAACTGGCTCTTCCACACTCCTACAAGATGTTATTCCTCCTTGCCCTACACACGAAATCACAGCTTCCCTGTCTTCATCAACATTTAACAAATCCTCAAAATATTCTCTCCATCTTCCCGATACCTCTAACTCTCCATTTAATAACTCTCCTCTCCTATTTTTAACTGTCAAATCCATTTGTTCTCTAGGCTTCCTCAACTTATTAATCTCATTCCAAAACTTTTTCTTATTTTCAAAAAATTTGCTGATAACATCTCACCCACTCTCTCATCTGCTCTCTTTTACATTGCTTCACCACTCTTTAACCTCTCTTTTTCTCTCCATATACTCTTCCCTCCTTGCATCACTTCTACTTTGTAAAAACCTCTCATATGCTAACTTTTTCTCCCTTACTACTCTCTTTACATCATCATTCCACCAATCGCTCCTCTTCCCTCCCACCCACTCGCCTGTAACCACAAACTTCTGCTGAACACTCTAACACTACATTTTTAAATCTACCCCATACATTTTCGACCCCATTGCCTACACTCTCACTAGCCCATCTATCCTCCAATAGTTGTTTATATCTTACCCTAACTGCCTCCTCTTTTAGTTTATAAACCTTCACCTCTCTTTTACTTACTGATTCTATTTTCCTTGTATCCCATCTACCTTTACTCCCACTGTAGCTATAACTAAAAAGTGATCTGATATATCTGTAGCCCTCTATAAACATGTACATCCTGAAGTCTACTCAACAGTCTTTTATCTATCAATACATAGTCCAACAAACTACTGTCATTACGCCCTACATCATATCTTGTATACTTATTTATCCTCTTTTCTTAAAATATGTATTACCTATAACTAAACCCCTTTCTATACAAAGTTCAATCAAAGGGCTCCCATTATCATTTACACCTGGCACCCCAAACTTACCTACTACACCCTCTGCATGTTTCTCCCACTTTAGCATTTAGGTCCCCTACCACAATTACTCTCTCATTTGGTTCAAAAGTTCCTATACATTCGCTTAACATCTCCCAAAATCTCTCTCTCTCCTCTACACTCCTCTCTTCTCCAGGTGCATACACGCTTATTATGACCCACTTTTCGCATCCGACCCTTATTTTAATCCACATAATCCTTGAATTTACACATTTATATTCCCTTTTCCTTCCATAACTGATCCTTCAACATTATTGCTACCCTTCCTTAGCTCTAACTCTCTCAGATACTCCTGACTTAATCCCATTTATTTCTCCCCACTGAAACTCGCCTACCCCCTTCAGCTTTGTTTCGCTTAGGGCCAGGACATCCAACTTCTTTTCATTCATAACATCAGCAATCATCTCTTTCTTATCATCCGCACTACATCCACGCACATTCAGACAACCCAGTTTTATAAAGTTTTTCTTCTTCTCGTTTTTAGTAGATTTGTACAGGAGAAGGGTTACTAGCCCATTGCTCCCGGCATCTTAGTCGCCTCATACGACACGCATTGCTTACGGAGGAAAGATTCTTTCCACTTCCCCATGGACAGTAGAGAAAATAAAAGGAACAAGAGCTATTAAGAAAAGAAGAAAAACCTAGATGTGTGTATGTATATATATGCATGTGTATGCCAGTGTAGTGTGACCTAAAGTGTAAGTAGAAGTAGCTAGATATACCTGTTATCCAGCGTGTTTATGAGACAGAAAAAAGACACAAGCAATCCTACCATCATAAAACAGTTTCAGGTTTCTGTTTCACAGTCACCTGGCAGGACAGTAGTACCTCCCTGGGTGGTTGCTGTCTACCAACCTACATATATATATATATATATATATATATATATATATATATATATATATATATATATATATATATATATATATATATATATATATATATATATATATATATATATATATATATATATATATATATATATATATATATATACCTATATATATATATATATATATATATATATATATATATATATATATATATATATATATATATATATATAATATATATATATATATACCTGGAGGAAGCCTAGAGAACAAATGGATTTGACAGTTAAAAATAGGAGAGGAGAGTTATTAAATGGAGAGTTAGAGGTATCGGGAAGATGGAGGGAATATTTTGAGGAGTTGTTAAATGTTGATGAAGACAGGGAAGCTGTGATTTCGTGTGTAGGGCAAGGAGGAATAACATCTTGTGGAAGAGCCAGTTGTGAGTGTAGGGAAGTTCGTGAGGCAGTGGGTAGAATGAAAGGGGTAAGGCAGCTGGGATTGATGGGATAAAGATAGAAATGTTAAAAGCAGGTGGGGATATAATTTTGGAGTGGTTGGTGCTATTATTTAATAAATGTATGGAAGAGGGTAAGGTACCTAGGATTGGCAGAGACGTGTATTGTTCCTTTGTATAAAGGCAAAGGGGACAAAAGAGAGTGCAAAAATTATAGGGAATAAGTCTGTTGAGTGTACCTGGTAAAGTGTATGGTAGAGTTATTATTGAAAGAATTAAGAGTAAAACAGAAAGCATGATAGCAGATGAACAAGGGGCTTTAGGAAAGGTAGGGGGTGTGTAGACCAAGTGTTTACAGTGAAACATATAGGTGAACAGTATTTGGATAAGGGTAAAGATGTTTTTGTGGCATTTATGGATTTGGAAAAGGCGTATGATAGGGTAGATAGGGGGGCAATGTGGCAGATGTTGCAGGTGTATGGAATAGGAGGAAGGTTACTGAAAGCAGTGAAGAGTTGTTATGAGGATAGTGAGGCTCAGGTTAGAGTGTGTAGGAGGGAAGGGGACTATTTCCCAGTAAAAGTGGGCCTTAGACAAGGATGTGTGATGTCACCGTGGTTGTTCAATATATTTATAGATGGGGTTGTAAGAGAAGTGAATGCGAGGGTCTTGGCAAGAGGTGTTGGGCTAAAAGATAAAGAAGCAAATACAAAGTGGGAGTTGTCACAGTTGCTTTTTGCTGATGACACTGTGCTTTTGGGAGATTCTGAAGAGAAGTTGCAGAGGTTGGTGGATGAATTTGGTAGGGTGTGTAAAAGAAGAAAATTGAAAGTGAATATAGGAAAGAGTAAGGTGATGAGGATAACAAAAAGAATAGGTGACGAAAGATTGGATATCAGATTGGAGGGAGAGAGTATGGAGGAGGTGAATGTATTCAGATATTTGGGAGTGGACATGTCGGCGGATGGGTCTATGAAGGATGGGGTGAATCATAGAATTGATGAGGGAAAAGGGTGAGTTGAGCACTTCGAGTCTGTGAAGACAAAGAACCTTGTCCATGGAAGTAAAGAGGGAATGTATGAAGTATAGTTATACCAACGCTCTTATATGGGTGTGAAGCATGGGTGATGAATGTTGCAACGAGGAGAAGGCTGGAGGCAGTGGAGATGTCATGTCTGAGGTCAATGTGTGGTGTGAATATAATGCAGAAAATTCGGAGTTTGGAAATTAGGAGGAGGTGCGGATTACCAAAACGATTGTCCAGAGAGCTGAGGAGGGGTTGTTGAGGTGGTTTGGACATGTAGAGAGAATGGAACGAGACAGAGTGACTTCGGAGTGTAAATCTGTAGTGGAGGGAAGGCGGGGTAGGGTCGGCCTAGGAAAGGTTGGAGGGAGGGGTAAAGGAAGTTTTGTGTGCGAGGGGCTTGGACTTTCAGCAAGCATGTGTGAGCGTATTTGATAGGAGTGAATGGAGGCATATGGTTTTAATACTTGACGTGCTGTTGGGGTGTGAGCAAAGTAACATTTATGAAGGGATTCAGGAAACCGGCAGGCCGGACTTGAGTTCTGGAGATGGGAAGTACAGTGTCTGCACTCTGAAGGAGGGTGTTAATGTTGCAGTTTTATAACTGTAGTGTAAAGCACCCTTCTGGCAAGACAGTGATGGAGTGAATGATGATGAAAGTTTTCTTTTCGGGCCACCCTGCTTTGGTGGGAATCGGCCGATGTGTGAGCGTATTTGATAGGAGTGAATGGAGGCATATGGTTTTAATACTTGACGTGCTGTTGGAGTGTGAGCAAAGTAACATTTATGAAGGGATTCAGGAAACCGGCAGGCCGGACTTGAGTTCTGGAGATGGGAAGTACAGTGCCGGCACTCTGAAGGAGGGTGTTAATGTTGCAGTTTTATAACTGTAGTGTAAAGCACCCTTCTGGCAAGACAGTGATGGAGTGAATGATGATGAAAGTTTTTCTTTTCGGGCCACCCTGCCTTGGTGGGAATCGGCCGATGTGTTAATAATAAAAAAATATATATATATATATATATATATATATATATATATATATATATATATATATATATATATATATATATATATATATATATATATATATATATATATATATATTCATATAAAATCTTTTATATAAAAGCCTATCCTCGCCAGCCAAATCAGAATTGTTAAAGACAACTAAATACTTCGAGAAATTATAGACTAGCTAGCTAGGAGAGTGGTCAAGTGCTGTAAGATGACCACCACCATGACCACCACCATGACCACCACCATGAAGATCTGTGTAGTCTGTAGAAAGGGTAAGGGACGAAAACAGGCCTGGATTGCTTGCAATCTCTGTTGTCAATGATCCCATGGTATATGCAGGGATTTTCAACCAGTGACCACCCTTGACATAAACTCAGAGAGATGTTTTTGGGTCTGTCCAAACGAGATACACCCGTATGAGGGAATTGCATCTATATTAAAAGACAAGAACACCAATAAAAGATCCTTCTTGAAAGACATGTCAGCATAGTATGACAGCTGGGAAGATAAGATGAGGGGTTTGGACGGGGCTGTCTTGGACGACAGTGCTCCTGAGGGTGCTAGTGTTGTCCTGGAGAACAGTGCTCCTAAGGGTACTAGTGTTGTCTTGGACGACAGTGCTCCTAAGGGTGCTAGTGTTGTCCTGGAGGACAGTGCTCCTGAGGGTGCTCGTGTTGTCCTGGAGAACAATGCTCCTGAGGGTGCTAGTGTTGTCCTGGAGGACAGTGCTCCTAAGGGTGCTAGTGTTGTCCTGGAGGACAGTGCTCCTAAGGGTGCTAGTGTTGTCCTGGAGGACAGTGCTCCTAAGGGTGCTAGTGTTGTCCTGGAGGACAGTGCTCCTGAGGGTGCTCGTGTTGTCCTGGAGAACAATGCTCCTGAGGGTGCTAGTGTTGTCCTGGAGGACAGTGCTCCTAAGGGTGCTAGTGTTGTCCTGGAGGACAGTGCTCCTAAGGGTGCTAGTGTTGTCCTGGAGGACAGTGCTCCTAAGGGTGCTAGTGTTGTCCTGGAGGACAGTGCTCCTGAGGGTGCTCGTGTTGTCCTGGAGGACAGTGCTCCTAAGGGTGCTAGTGTTGTCCTGGAGGACAGTGCTCCTGAGGGTGCTAGTGTTGTCCTCCAGGACAGTGAACCAAAAGAAGATATTGGCCCTGGTGATGAAACAATTAAAGACAACGCTATTCAATTCACAGAGGTACAAAATAGCGATACTGATGGAGATGGAGGTCCAGTCCCTGGACCCATTATGTACCTCTGTAATCTTTTGACTACCGCCCACATGATGGGTATGGGGTGCATAATAAAGATATCAAACTAACTAACTGATGGAGATGGAACAAAAGGGGATGATGCCTCAGGGAACAGTGTCGACACATTACCAGCAAAACCTGGTAGAAGCAGTGATGTCCATACAGGGGGATAGATAGGCAGGAAACAGAAAAAAATGCACCAGCACCGAACGCAGCTACATTAAATCCTAGCAAACAGAATTCCAGTCTATGCAGATTCTATGCCTTGGGTATCTTCAGGCATGGTATATCTGGTAAACCAGGTGGGACATGCACCTTTGATCATCCCAAAAAATGCCGCACCCACATGAGAACAGGAGAGTGCAACTTCCCCTCTTGTAACTTATTTCACCCAGAAATGTGTCACTCGTCACTCCATGAAAGAAAATGCTACAACCCATACTGCCAGGCACATCATCTCAAGGGGACAAGAAGACACAGACCAGCCAGACTATGGCAAACAAAAGAGGAGAGCCATAACCTCTCCAGGGAAAGAGTTTTTTTAGAGCCAGGAGGGAGAAAAGACTGGCAAGAAAGGACAGCAATCTTACACCAACTGAAAACACTGCTGGAGCAGAGGCACGGACATTGGCCTCCACTCCAGAACAACAGATATTAGAGCCAGCAAATAAAACCCCCTAAATTCCACCAATATAACGACATTTGTCTTTGCAAACATACACGGTCTATATCGGTCAAAAAACAATAAAATTCCTTACATCAAGGGACTGCTCACGGAGTCAAATGCAATGTTTGTAGCATTCACAGAGACCCACATAAAGGATCATTATGACAACGAAATATGGATCCCATGTTATAACCTATTCAGACGTGACAGACTAAACAGGCAACAAGGGGGGGGGCCTGTACGTCACAGAGTCACTCATTTGCTCAGAACTACTAAACACCTCAAATGATGTAGTTGAAGTTTTGGTGGTAAAGATTGAAAACCAAAACCTTTTCATTGTGGTGTTATAGAAGCCTCCAGATGCAACTTCCCAGCAATTCCAGGAGCAGCTTTTGAAATTGGACCACTGTCTAGAAAATCTCCCAACTCCTGCCCTAAACATCTTACTACTAGATTTCAACTTGAGACACCTAAAATGGAGATTTAGATTTTGCCACCGAAGTGGCTAGTATATTGTGCATCCCATATCCATCCTGTGGACGGTAGCGCAAGAGCATATGGATACACAAAAGGCCTAGGAACTTGGCCCCAAAAGGGTTAACAGGTGTACATATGGATTTATATCTACAGTTCACTTATATGTTAAAAACAAATTTAGGAAATTTGCTTAGTATATCTGGTATCTTATTTTCATTAATAAGATATCTTGACATGTCACATAGGTTATTATACTGCCTATCTCTATATTCCTTAATAAGTGGACAATTAAGTACATAGTGTTCAAGACAGTGACCATATGCCT